>JAMPIV010015209.1:739145-915193 GCA_024509875.1 Oreohelix idahoensis
CTTCTTCTACTACCCGGCAGCAATAATAAGTTGCAAATTGGATGGCAAGGTCCATATACAGTTCTAGAGAAGGTGTCTAGAACAAATTATAAAATTGACAAAAAGGGGAAGGAGAAAATATATCATGCGAACCTTTTAAAGAAGTATCTGGACAGACAAATCCAGGAAGGCACCCCTTCACTGACCTTGGCTATCGCAACCGAAATGAAAAAGGAACCACTCACCTCACATGAATACCCCTTACACCCATGTGAGACAGCCGCACAGGTAAAAGTCAGTCAGCACCTGACTAAAAATCAGAGGGAGAGAGTTCAACAGGTTCCGGAGGAACATACAGATGTGTTAACAGACAAACCGGGGCATACTAATTTGCTAGAATATGATATGAAGCTGGTAGACTCAACACCAATCTGTATGAGAGCCTATTCTGTTCCGTTCGCTAAGGAGAAAGCATTGAAAGAGGAGATAGATTATTTGTTGAAAGAATAGATTATTTCTCACAGTGAATCTCCTTATAGCTCTGTCGTGTGAAATTCTAATCCACATATATAAATTAAAACGTAGATGTAAAGCCTAACAAATAGATTTAATGGAAGGAAAGAAGAATGGTAAAGAACAGTGCTGTCACAATGACTGTACTCGAAATCCCCCTTGTTTTCTCCTTCGTCTGCAAATTGTAACGTTTCACGTTGATAGTAAAAGCCTACTGCTTCAATACCCGCTTTCTACGATAAAACGTGTACTGCCTTTCTAAGAAAAACCTTGAGATACGCAAGCTGACCTATATTTAATATTCCATTCATGTCATTTTATACACAAGTTACCATAAACGAAAGACAGATGGACTAAGGATAGAAAGAAAGGGAGGGGCTGAAAGCCGGAACGCAGGCAATACTACCACAGTCTCGCGATACACAATTAATGCCACCCCTAACACGCGTGTAAGGCCACAAGCACTAACTTTTTTTCAAATCGACAGTGATAAAAAACACTACCCATACGAGAGTTAGGTTTTAAAAAACTTACAAAACGCTTATTAGGAAACATGACATTCTACTGTTTTATGTCTAAAATCCTGACATTAGTCTGACAGTACAGCAGGACAGGTGGCGGTTCTAAACATAAAAAATAAAAATAAAACTATACGACTATCCTGGAAAATACATATTTTGAACGCAGCCCCTTAGCCCCATTAAATTTATATATTTGGGTTCCTTAGGACTTGCTGACAAAGAATATGCTAAACGTTACGCAAATAGTCTAGGAATTAACAGATTATAGCCAAAAGAAATAGTGAGGGATGTCAGACAACACCAAAATCAGAATCGCTCAGTGGCAAATTTTCACACCACCATTGTACGGGAAATAGGTCCCCATGTTACCTCCTATTTGATTGGCGGAAAGTAAATGTAAGGCTAAACACGATTAGTCGGGCTATAAATATTGATTCTTTGTTGTTAGGGAAACGTGAGTAGGAGTACTTTTTTTTCAAACGCTTGGGTAAACATGGCACGATTGGTTAGACCCGCCAATATAGTCAATCAGAGGCGTCAGGTCAGCACCACATTTTCAAATAAACTTACTAAAGAACCAGTGCGTTGAGAGCCAGTGCATATGTTTCTAAATAAAAGCCTGGGACATCGGCAGATCGAAATTGTGCTATATTCATTGCCAGTCAACGTAACTGTGTATTATTCCATGAATTGTGGGACCGTGGTCCTAAAGTTATTGAGCAGCACCTGGTCTGAGCTTTGCTGAATCTAGAGGCTGACAACATACTCCTGGGTCCAGATAGTGACCAGTGAGGTGTCTCCAGAACACAGGGAGGCTATCGAGCAGAGGAGTCCTTTCCTGCCGCCATCACGAAAGATAAGCGTCTGTGGCCAGAGGAGCTCAACATTACTCCCCCCCCCCCCCCCAATCTGACTTTATAATAAAACAGAGGGAAAATACAGTGTTTAAATTGATAGGAACTGTGAACTTTTCCCCATACTATTTCCAAGATAAACAAACACTTGAAGTCATGATGACAAATAACAACATAGCTTGAAAAAACAAAACCAGTATTACCTCATATTACTACTACACAACTGACACACATAGGATAATATTAATAAAATATGTCACTACAAGGTTCATATTGATAAATTCTGTACCTATAAATTGTAATTACAATTGATTGTGATTCCTGGTTCACTTTGTAGTTGAATCAGGATATATATATATTAGTGAAAGTAATTAATACATATATATTTGAAAATTTACCAGTGACTCATTTAAGATAGTCTTATAGAATGTTAAATGTGTGTGAGTGTCACAGTGTTGTCAAGTGTGGTGGAATAAATTGAATTGTTTATCTGTCTGTTGTTGTTGTGACTTACACTTCATCATATACATACCCTAGACATTTAACGTAGTCATCACAATATTCCAGAATAATTCTGACTGAGGTATAATGTGGTAGCAAGTAAGGTTATCTGTAAAACACTACACCTATTAGATACAGATACCTTCACGGCTGATCTCAGTCAGTACACTAAGTCCCCTATAAATATTTATAACATCCCACTTTACCTCAAGCTCCAGTGTAGTTTTGTTGAGGAAACCGTCTGGGGAACATAGACTGTGCTTAGATTACCGGAAACTGAATGCTGTCACAGAAGGTCAGGTGGATCCATTACCAGACACAAAACAGTTATTTGCCAGATTGAACAAGGCAAAATATTTTTCGAAGGTGGATCTTAGCAAAGGCTATTACCAGATTCCAGTGAAACCTGAGGTTCGACCTTATTTAGCTTTTAGCACCTCGGAAGGGCATTATGAATTTAACATGTTGCCATTCGGATTGAAAAATGCTCCGTGTGTGTTTTCTAGGATGATGCGCAAATTGTTGGATCCCTTGAATAATTCATGTATCACGAATTTCATGGATGATATTCTAATCGCTACAGAAACATTTGAAGAACACGTTAACTCTCTGAATATGCTATTTAATAGGCTCAGAGAAGCAAACTTGACTGCTAGACCAACAAAATGTTGTATTGGATGCAAAGAGTTGGAATTCTTGGGACATACTGTATATCAGGTGTCGTGAAATATTCTAATCCACATATATAAATTATCAGGTAAATATAAAGCCTAACAAATAAATTCTAATAAAGAAAAGAGCAATGGTAAAATAACAGTGCTGTCACAAAGAATGTACTCGAAATCCCCCTTTGTTTTATGCTTCGTCTGCAAATTGTAACGTTTCCACGTTAAATATAAGCCACTGCATAAATACAAGCGTTTCCAAAACACATTAAAACGGGTATTGCATTTCTAAGAAAAACATTGAGAGGCACACTGCGTAATGACCTAAATTAATCCTAACATTAATTATACTACGTTACCAAAACGAACGAACAGATGGACTAAAGGATAGAGAGAAGGGAGAGGCAGAAAGCCGAACACGTGCAACACTAAACACGCGTCGCGCGATACACAATTGCTGCCATCACGCGTGTAAGGCCACATGCACTAACTTTTTTTCAGACGGACAGTGATAAAAACACTAACCTTCCCAGAGTTAGGTTTTAAAAAACCTGGAAAACGCTTATTAGAAAAGATGACATTAGATGGGTTTACGTTTGAAAACATTACAGTACCCAGACAGCACATCTTCGAAACAGGAGGTAGAAGAAATTGCATATTTTGAACGCAGCCACGTAGCTCTTTTAAATTTGTATATTTGGGTTCCTTAGGGCTTGCTGACAAAGAATATGTAAAACGTTACGCAAATAGTCTAGGAATTACCAAATTATAACCAAAATAAAATAGTGGGGATGCCTGACAGCATGAAATCATTTCTGCTCATAAAATTTTTTTTAACGTGTTTGAAAAAAACCTTACGTACGGAAATAGCCTACCATGTTAACTCCAAATTGATTGGAGCGCAACAAATATAAGACTAAACACGATTGGTCGGACTATAAATACTATCTTTCGTTGTCAGGGGAAACGGGAGTAGGAGTATTTTTTGAAAAGATGTGTGGACAGGGTTTCATTGGTTAGAGCTGCGAATATACACAATTCAGAGCGTTAGTTCGAGACCACTAGTTCAAATAAGCTTGATGAAGCAACAGTGCGTTGAAGCCAGCTCATATTTTTGCTAAATAAAAGCCTGGAACATAAGCAGATGGGAATTTGTGCCAGTATTTGTGCCAGAATTCATTGCTAGTCAACGTATCTGTGTATTTCCATGAATTGTGGTAGGTTTGAAATATTCAATATCTTTTAATGAAAATTGAATGTAAATTGTTAATTTATGCCTGTATATATGTGTAGTTCAGTAGCGAACATGAGGAAAAGCCTATAATGCTCCAGCCTGAACAGAAGGTGTCGGAGGGAAGTAAAACTGCATGGAATGGCCAAACAGTACACTGACACCTAGATTATTGATTAGACATAAATAATGCTGGAACTGCAGAGGCGTAGTAACCAGTAGGGAGGGAAATACTGGTATAAAGTATTTCAGATGAAGCTGACAGTTGGCCTAACGCTCTGAACTCAATGTTTGTGATGTATTGTGCTCAGTGTAAAAAGAGAGTATAAATTAGTTATGACGTAGAAGGTACATCCTTCTTGTTTTCAGGGACTGTGGTCTTAACGTTATTGAGCAGCACCTGGTCAGAGCTTTGCTGAATCCAGAGTCGGACAGCATACTTCTTGGTCCATTTAGCTATCAGTGAGGTGTCTCCAGAGCACAGGGGAGAAATCGAGCAGAGGAGTCTTTTCCTGCCGCCATCACGCAAGATAAGCTGATGTGGCCAGCTGAGCTCAACATTATGTACCCCCATCTTAAAATGACATTGTAAAAATAACATTAAGAGGGGAATTAAATTGTTTTAATATCAGGAACTGAGAACATCTCCAATACTAGTTCCAATAAAGACAAACTATTGAAGTCATGATGACAAATACCAACAGAGCTTGAACAAAACAAAACCAGTATTACCTCATATTACTACTACACAACTGACACACATAGGATACTTTTAATAATATATGTCACTACAATATTCATATTGATAAATTCTGTACATATAACTTGTAATTAAAATTGATTGTGATTCCTGGTTCCCTTTGTATTTGAATCAGGACACATATTCATTCATGACAGCAATGAATACATATTGTTATTTGAAAAGTTATCAGTGACTCCTTTAAGATATCCTTGTAGAGTGTTATATGTATGTGAGTGTCACAGTGTTGTCAAGTGTGGTGGAATAAATTAAATTGTTTATCTGTCTGTTGTTGTTATGACTTACACTTCATCATACACATACCCTAGACATATAACGTAGTCATCACACTATTTCAGAATAATTCTGACTGAGATATATATATATATGTGGCAGCAAGTAAGGTTATCTATAATACACTACTCTTATTAGATATAGATACCTTCACAGCTGATCTCAGTCAGTACACTAAGTCCCCTATAAATATTTATAACATCCCACTTCACCACATATATTGGGGTCTCGCTCTTGGGATTTTGAATCTTTACCTATTAAAAATAGTGGGGGTAATTCACTTCAGGGAATATAAGAATTAAAAGGTATCCTTGGGTGGAATTAAATAAGGTTGAGCTCACGGTGCCTGTGTTGTCCATTAGATATATATTTAGAGATTGAATTGTTGGTTAGACATTGTATAAATTTACCTGATAGACAATGGCGGACCTGGCCAAATTTCGATCTGCTGCTGTTCAGACTGCAAAAGAGTTAGGATTAGATGGGCAAGTTATGGTTGCCTATGTCACTACGGAATGTGACAAATTTATTGAACGCGAAGAAAGAAGGTTTGAAGCCGAAAGAAAGTTAGAGGCTGAAAGGGAAATTAAGAAGTTACAATTTGAGGCTGAGGCTGAGACTAAGAGGTTGCAGGCTGAGGCTGAGACTAAGAGGTTGCAGATTGAGGCTGAGGCTAAGAAATTGGAAGCAGAAGAAAGAAGATTGACTGCAGAAAGGGAAGAGAAGAAATTAGCTGCAGAAAGGGAAGCAGAAGAAAGAAGATTGACTGCAGAGAGGGAAGCAGAAAAGGAGGAGAAGAGATTACAAAGGGAACATGAGTTACGACTAAGGGAGTTTGAGTTTCAAGGCCATGCTCCTGAAAATGGTGCCAGTCCCTTTGCCTCTGATGCCACTGCTAGCCAAGGAGCCTCAACCTCAGCTATGAATTTTCATTTAGATCATTTTGTTGAGAAAGACGATGATATAGAGAGCTACCTAAATAGGTATGAACTATTAGCTACCACGTATGGGTTAGAGAGAGAAAGGTGGAGCTTAAAGTTATCTCAGGGACTTCGTGGGGCAGCTTATGAGGTTTTTGCAAAAATGAGCAGAGGTGATCAGGAAAATTATGACATGCTAAAGCAGGCTCTTTTGTTAAGATATGAAAAGAATGCAGAATTTTATAGGAAAAAATTTAGGAATGCTAAACTACTGTCAGGTGAAACCTATCACCAGTTTTCTGCACGAATAGAGACATACTTGGAGAAATGGACTTCTCTGGGGAAAACCCAAGATCTTAAGGAAATGGTCCTTATAGAGCAATTAAGAGAGTCCATGGCTCCAGACCTGAGAAAGTTTCTCATGGAACAAGGTGCAGAGAGGCTGGGTGATTTGCTAAATGTTGCTGAAAGGTATCAAGCAGCTCAAGCAGAGGTAACAGGTAATAAAAAGAAACAAGTGGATAACTTTAGGGCACCACAGGACTTTAATAAATTTGATCCTAGGGATCAAAACAAAGGTAAGCACCAGTTTGATAGGCCACGGTATGAAAATAAAAATAAATTCCCACAATTCGATGAAAGGAAATATGATGAAAGAAAATCTTTCAACCAAGGAAAAAGGTGGTGTAAGAATTGTCAGATGGACAATCATGACACTGACCGTTGCAGAAGGAAACCTGTGTATATGGCAACCCTTCAGGTCAGGTCGACCTCAAGACAGGAGGAGGATATTATGTTGGATACCACTCCAGAAGAGATGAGGAAGGCACAGGCTGGGGATAAAACACTCAAGCCTTGTTTCAGAAAATTGTCAACTTGTCATACAACTCCAGGCAAGGGAGATTTTTACATGAAAAACAAGTTGATGTATAGGAAGACTGGAGCTAGATCCAAAGGTCAGGGACAGCTGGTACTTCCTAAAAGATATAGGGCAGACTTAATAAGGAGCCTACATGTGAAACCAGATGGGGACCATGAGAAGATAGGTACCATCATTCAAAAGGTGGCTCACAATTATTATTGGCCCAAGGCAAGATGGGACATTGAGAATTTTGTAGAAAGGTGTAGCATAGCACATGAGGGAACACCCACAAGTGGGAACATGGATCAGGACCTGGACACGCCACGGGGCAAAATTAGGCCTGATAATAAAAAGAGATATAAATTTGATAAAGTGGACCAAATGGAATGGGAAGCCCCTTTTCACGGACAAGCTTCACTTAACTGTTTTACAATGGCCACTATGCGGAGAGTGCAAAAAGATGTCTTACCCCAGGATAAGCCGAAAATCCCTCAATCGGACTTAAACAAACTGGAGGAAGAAGGTGTAGAGAGGAAATCTCTCATCAAGAATTTTAAGTGGGGAGAAAGCCCCAAAAGAAAAATTGGTAGCGGTCGTTTTGTGAATGATAATTCTGGGAGGAAAAATCATCACTATAGAGCTTCGAGTGGAAGAGACCATACCGGTGCATGGACAAATAGGTCCACACAATTAAAGGTCCATATGTAGCTTTGTTAAGAACGTGGACTGATGAAAAGGCAGAGGAAAACATTACATCTTCATACCAATATGTGAATGAGCTGACCACTCGTTTAAAAACTGGCTGGAAACTTGCCAATGAAAATTTGAAACAAGCCAGGAAGAAACATGCTGCCTATTATAACAGGAAGGCGAAAGACAGAAATTTGGCTGTGGGAGAGAAAGTACTGCTTCTTTTGCCCGGGAGTCAGAATAAGTTACAGATTGGATGGCAAGGTCCATATACAGTTCTAGAGAAGGTGTCTAGAACAAATTATAAGATAGATAAGAAGGGGAAAGAAAAAATCTATCATGTGAATCTCCTGAAGAAATATTTGGAAAGAGAACATCAGGAAGAGACACACTTGTTGACCTTGTCCATCGCCATGGAGATGAAAAAAGAACCACTTTCATCATTTGAATATCCATTACACCCCTGTGAGACAGCAGCACAGGTGAAAATCAGTACACATTTAACGAAAACTCAGAAAGAGAGAGTGCAACAGGTTCGAAATAATCATGCAGAGGTGTTAACAGACCGACCAGGGCATACAAACCTATTGGAATATGATATGAAACTGATAGACCCCACACTTGTCTGTATGAAACCATATTCGATTCCGTTTGCTAAGGAGAAAGCTTTGAAGGAAGAGATAGACTATCTGTTGAAGGAAGGAATTATTTCGCACAGTGAATCCTCATATAGTTCCGGTGTTGTACTCTTAAGGAAGCCCTCTGGAGAACATAGACTCTGTATAGATTACAGGAGACCGAATGCTATTACAGAAGGACAGGTGGATCCATTGCCGGATACAAATCAGCTGGTTGCCAGTTAAATAAGGCTAAATATTTCTCAAGGGTGGATCTGAGTAAAGGATAATATCAGATTCCAGTAAAACCTGAGATCAGACAAAATTGTTGGATGTAAACATTAGGAGGAACGTAATGAATCCCTGAGTTGCCTCTTTGATTGAGGATATTCCGAATGTTTCATACAGGATAATAAGAAGATTATGGGATCCACTACGAAAACTCTGCTATCACCAGGTATATGTTATCTCCTCATAACGTACATTTTGAGGAAAATATAATGTTCTCTGGACATGTCATTGCGCAGACTCAGAGAAGAGAAATGGTGAATACGGGTTGCGAAGCAGCATTAAGACAAGCATTCACACTTGCGGCTGTTCAGTAACATAACCGAAATATATTATTGGTTGTAGAAGTCTGAGGCAGATTTCATGAGTAGTGCCTACTCTGAATGGACCCAACTACATAAAACCATGATAGCACCACAGCAGAGTAAAGTCAAGTTGACTTACAATTATCTATGTGTATATAGAATAAAGGACTGACATGGGATGTCTGTTTTAAGAGGGGAGGTGTCGTGAAATATTCTAATCCACATATATAAATTATCAGGTAAATATAAAGCCTAACAAATAAATTCTAATAAAGAAAAGAGCAATGGTAAAATAACAGTGCTGTCACAAAGAATGTACTCGAAATCCCCCTTTGTTTTATGCTTCGTCTGCAAATTGTAACGTTTCCACGTTAAATATAAGCCACTGCATAAATACAAGCGTTTCCAAAACACATTAAAACGGGTATTGCATTTCTAAGAAAAACATTGAGAGGCACACTGCGTAATGACCTAAATTAATCCTAACATTAATTATACTACGTTACCAAAACGAACGAACAGATGGACTAAAGGATAGAGAGAAGGGAGAGGCAGAAAGCCGAACACGTGCAACACTAAACACGCGTCGCGCGATACACAATTGCTGCCATCACGCGTGTAAGGCCACATGCACTAACTTTTTTTCAGACGGACAGTGATAAAAACACTAACCTTCCCAGAGTTAGGTTTTAAAAAACCTGGAAAACGCTTATTAGAAAAGATGACATTAGATGGGTTTACGTTTGAAAACATTACAGTACCCAGACAGCACATCTTCGAAACAGGAGGTAGAAGAAATTGCATATTTTGAACGCAGCCACGTAGCTCTTTTAAATTTGTATATTTGGGTTCCTTAGGGCTTGCTGACAAAGAATATGTAAAACGTTACGCAAATAGTCTAGGAATTACCAAATTATAACCAAAATAAAATAGTGGGGATGCCTGACAGCATGAAATCATTTCTGCTCATAAAATTTTTTTTAACGTGTTTGAAAAAAACCTTACGTACGGAAATAGCCTACCATGTTAACTCCAAATTGATTGGAGCGCAACAAATATAAGACTAAACACGATTGGTCGGACTATAAATACTATCTTTCGTTGTCAGGGGAAACGGGAGTAGGAGTATTTTTTTGAAAAGATGTGTGGACAGGGTTTCATTGGTTAGAGCTGCGAATATACACAATTCAGAGCGTTAGTTCGAGACCACTAGTTCAAATAAGCTTGATGAAGCAACAGTGCGTTGAAGCCAGCTCATATTTTTGCTAAATAAAAGCCTGGAACATAAGCAGATGGGAATTTGTGCCAGTATTTGTGCCAGAATTCATTGCTAGTCAACGTATCTGTGTATTTCCATGAATTGTGGTAGGTTTGAAATATTCAATATCTTTTAATGAAAATTGAATGTAAATTGTTAATTTATGCCTGTATATATGTGTAGTTCAGTAGCGAACATGAGGAAAAGCCTATAATGCTCCAGCCTGAACAGAAGGTGTCGGAGGGAAGTAAAACTGCATGGAATGGCCAAACAGTACACTGACACCTAGATTATTGATTAGACAGAAATAATGCTGGAATTGCAGAGGCGTAGTAACCAGTAGGGAGGGAAATACTGGTATAAAGTATTTCAGATGAAGCTGACAGTTGGCCTAACGCTCTGAACTCAATGTTTGTGATGTATTGTGCTCAGTGTAAAAAGAGAGTATAAATTAGTTATGACGTAGAAGGTACATCCTTCTTGTTTTCAGGGACTGTGGTCTTAACGTTATTGAGACGCACCTGGTCACAGCTTTGCTGAATCCAGAGTCGGACAGCATACTCCTTGGTCCATTTAGCTATCAGTGAGGTGTCTCCAGAGCACAGGGGAGAAATCGAGCAGAGGAGTCTTTTCCTGCCGCCATCACGCAAGATAAGCTGATGTGGCCAGCTGAGCTCAACATTATGTACCCCCATCTTTGACATTGTAAAAATAACATTAAGAGGGGAATTTAATTGTTTTAATATCAGGAACTGAGAACATCTCCAATACTAGTTCCAATAAAGACAAACTATTGAAGTCATGATGACAAATACCAACACAGCTTGAACAAAACAAAACCAGTATTACCTCATATTACTACTACACAACTGACACACATAGGATACTTTTAATAATATATGTCACTACAATATTCATATTGATAAATTCTGTACATATAACTTGTAATTAAAATTGATTGTGATTCCCTTTGTATTTGAATCAGGACACATATTCATTCATGACAGCAATGAATACATATTGTTATTTGAAAAGTTATCAGTGGCTCCTTTAAGATATCCTTGTAGAGTGTTATATGTATGTGAGTGTCACAGTGTTGTCAAGTGTGGTGGAATAAATTAAATTGTTTATCTGTCTGTTGTTGTTATGACTTACACTTCATCATACACATACCCTAGACATATAACGTAGTCATTATTTCAGAATAAATTCTGACTAGTCAGTACACTAAGTCCCTATAAATATTTATAACATCCCACTTCACCACATCAGGGTAACATGACCCCTGATCCCAAGAACTTGGAAAAATTGCAGAGAGCACCTAGACCACAAACAAAGAAAGACGTGCGATCATTCGTATCGTTGTGTGGGCATATGTGCTCCTCTGACTGACTTGACTCGCAAGGGAAATCCAGATAAAATTGTTTGGTCAGCGCAGTGTGAATTGGCATTCCAAGAGTTAAAGGAAAAACTCACTAGCAAGCCTATTCTCAAATTGCCTGATTTGACTCAGGATTTTGTGGTGAGAACGGACGCAAGCAATGTGGGCATGGGGGCTACTTTGTTGCAAAAGTCCTCTTCACCCAATGGGTAACTGAACCCAGTCGCTTATGCTAGCCGCAAGTTGAACAAAGCGGAACAAGGCTATTCCACGAGCGAAAAAGAGTGTTTAGCGTTAATCTGGGCGATAAAAAAGTTCCAAATCTATCTATATGGTAGAACATTCGTGGTCCAAATGGATCATCAGCCTCTCGTATTCTTATCACAGGTCAAGTATGAAAATGCCAGATTATTACGATGGTCGTTATTATTATAGCCATATCAATTTACCATTGAATATATTCCGGTGTCACAGAACGTCGGTGCAGATTTCCTCAGTAGGCACCCCTGTGATCAAATTTAGAGTATTCAGCAGGCGTAAGGAGTTAATTTTATCTATGTGTATCACTGGTTTTGGAACTTGCATTAGTGCATGTTCTCAAGTGGGGAGATGTGTGGTGGAATACATTGATACAGCGATAAAATCCTCCATATAAAAGTTAAAATGAAATGTAGGGATAAAATATAGTTAAGATACGCTGCTGCTTCTTCGCCCACGCCACAAGCGCGTTGATTTTGGTAGACCGTACCATTGTTTTCTAGTGTCATTGAAAAAAAAACTATTTATAACATGGGGACACGAAAGGCCTATTGGTTTAGACGGGGTAAGAAAAGGAGGGGAAAAAATGATGCCGTCTGCATGCGTTTGAATCTAAACTAGCATACGCGCGAACTTGTAGTTAGTGTTTGAAATACGATGTAAAAGTAAGAACATGTAGCCACTTGGGTCACGAAAAAAGGCTTAGCTCTTATTTAGAATGACGTAATTCCCACGTACTACGGGAGAATCTCGTATTTAGCTTGAAATTAGTGCAAAAAGACATGAATAGGTTGGATAACATGGAAAACAATATGGAATTCCTTATTAATAGGTTTAGAATCACAAAAGTTAGCTAGTTTAAGAGCTTATCTTTTCCTGACAAATAATATGCTTTAAAATAAAAGGACGGACAGATAAATTGGAAGTTATTGACAAAAGACTGATTTGTTCGATGCAGACTCGCAAACAGATGTTCGTTTTGCAGCCACTATAGGTTACATTTTGACGCGTCCTTGAGTAAAAGCAGGGAAAAGGTCATGTGTTCTGTAGGAAAAGGGGTAGACACGGAGTAGAAATTATGGGATAGCGCAAACTGAATTTTTTTTTTTTTTTTGTGTTGGGCCAAAACCAAGTCCATTTTTGGGGAATGCCAAGTTCGGACAGACCGACCGACAGAAATACACTACACATTGGACCAAATTTGGCTTAGTGTAAAATTTTGAAGGTATGGCTTTCCTATTTGATTGGTCAACACAGTTAAGATTATTGGAAAAATCGTTGCCATTTTGTTTAAGACTGTCCATAGAAGCAGATCGTTGATGCTGTGAAGTGTGAAAATATATTAAATAGTTAATTCTTAATACGGACGCCATTCCAGCCAGCAGCTCAGCTGAGTTTGGCTATTTCAACGTACCTGTGTGTTTTCATTTTGAATTGTGGTAAGGCAGAAATTATTAACCATTCTGAGTGATTTGATACTGCCATATAATGAAAAATGATTACGACAAAAGTACTTATTCTAGGTCCCCAGCCAACTGTTCCAGGGCCTAGAAAATTATAATATGATAAATATCAGAATAAAAACAGATGGTTTTTCTTTTCAGGTGGTCAGGTGGAAACATATCAACATTATTATATGGAAAAAAGAGATTAATGAAAATCAGATGCAGTGCAGTCCATATGGGAAACTAGTGCTACTTGATAACAGCCTTGATGTAGATGTGCTGGGTCGGTCAGAGAGATCTGACCCTGCCTTTTGTTTCGATGTATTATTGCTTGTAAACATGGTGGATTAGGTATTATGTTAAGATCTAGCCTAATTTTGTGGTTTCAGAGTTTCTTTGTCTGGCACTGTGCTAGTGCCAGATATTCTGAAGAGTACAACACTGTATGAAATGAGATGCCTACCATACTACCTCAGAGCATGTGAGGAGTGGGCCTAAGGAACAACTTTCTTCAATCGTCACAGGCCAGATAAGTATTAAAGACCTGGCCTGCTGAGATTCATCAACGAATATAATATAATATAACCTCCATTGTGTATTAAATAACTTTTCCCACCATCAATCCTGTTAAAGAGCAAATGAACACTGTTAAATAAAGGACTGGGTATGATGAAAATACCCCGACCCGACATCCCGCATTAGTTCCTAAAGACTTTAGTTTTAGTACCAATATTAGCAAATTTAAATTATGTATATGTACAAGTCTTTCATGTGTTTACTCGATTATATGTAATTCTATTGAAATTGATTCATATTGATTTAAAAGTCCTGACCAGAAGAAAAACTAGGTTCAGGACAAAATAAATTTGAAAAAAATTGTAATTTCTAAATTTAAAACAGTGTTAATTGACTTGATTATAGAGATTAATATTAGTGTTTGTGTGTGTGTTTGTGTATTTAATTACCAGCACACCACATTTCATTACCCTAGACATTAGACGTAGCTATCAGACATACTAGTAAAGAATAAGCCTGAGTGAGGTCGTAGGTGGTAGTAGCAAGGTACTCTGTAAACTCACATAAACTGTTATCCTCAGGGACCTTCACAGCTGACCTCATTCAGTACACTAAGTAACCATAGCAACAACACTTAATGACATCAAAACCCACCACACTCATAAGTGGAAGAGAAGACCCACCTCTAATTTTCTGCTGAATTTTTGAAAATTTCGCCTTCTCATAAATTGGTATAATTGTTTCAATAAATAAATATTATACAAACATAAAGGTAGATGTCGTAGATTTTCGATAGAAATTTAAGACATAGATTGGTCCCTTATAAATAGATTAGTACAGGTGATAGCTCAGTGCGAGGTAATGTAAAGAAAATAGATTTTCACGTGTGAGATGGTGGAAACTAGTTAGAGTCTGTCCCTGAAATCGAGAAGCTTATCTCGTTCAGCCTATCTCTCTTAGTTAGCGAGGTGAAGTTGTAAAAAGCATCAAAATAGATTTTCAAGTGTGAGTAAATGGTGGAAACTAGTTAGAGTCTGTCATAGGTTAAATGAATTAAATCGAGTTAGCTTAACCCTGGAGACAACGATTCCGTTAGAGAAAAAGTAATTAACCCCAAAGGAGTCAAAGGTTTTTACGCTATGGTCTAGGATTTCCCTCTACAAATAAAGAACATAGTTTATACGTAAATCTATTCTGCAAGGGACAGCATTAGCAAAAACTTGCACATAAAATACAAAGTTAGTACATGGGTTATAAAATGAAAGAATTATTCATCCTGCATTCTCTCGCTCTGACAACCTGTGATCACAAATCAGTCTCTCTCTTACCTAAATAGGTTCCTTTCACAACATCTGGAACAACTGTTAAGGTACACCCAGCCCATCCAAGGTTAGTGTTCTTGGCGAATCAAGCCCCAGTTTCTCCAAAGACTAATTAATCAAAATGTTGGGAAACGCTTGATTCACTGCTGACAGTAGGATGCTGATAAATGTCGCTTCAATTTTTGTCCAGGTAGTAAATAATTAGAGATTTAATGTTCACAGTGTACAGTAGGCTTGGAATCTTCAATCGTTAAATCGAGTGTCAGGTAAATAAAATCTTTTCATGATCAATCTTCTTCACAACACAGTGGTCGTTATACATGTAATGTCAAGGTTTGATTTTGTCACTTCAACTGGCTGAAGGTATATGCACTTGGGACAGAAATCTGGATATTTATGAATCCAGTTACAATTTATTCTTAATATTCTTAGGGTTGGTACTCTGTCTCTTACTGGGTGTAAAACACGAGACCAGACAAATCACCTTGAAATAAACCCGATATTATATCAGAATGTTCTTTGATAAAGTATTCTCAGTGTCATATGGAAGCCGCTGGTACATTTTTTAGGGTCTGACCCAAATACTGTGTAGGGAGAAAAACACAAATACTTAACATAATATAGTATTTTCACAATCCTATCCTTACCCCGCGAAAAATATAATATATTCATCCACTTCGGTTATTTAACTTTAAATTATAAACTACAAGCTTAGAGCTTGTCTTATCGTTTAAAAACTTCCGTGAACTAAATTCTATTCATAAAAAAAACAAACCCAGTCATCATGAATTAGAAATAAACACATATTTCGTCAATACTCATGATGAATCGCAATTACTAGTAGGTTACAATATTATCTGACTGGTTACTAGCAGTTAATAAAATTTTTATTATAGCTGGAAGAGTTTGCTAGGAATTTTTATTTGTACTGCTATCCACTGTAACACAGTAAAACTAGAGAAATATCCTTGACGATTTAACTAGTAAATCACTCTGCACACAATCAAGTGAATATAATCGACGATTTTACCACTTAATCATTCAAAACTACTAGTCTAGTATTTACCTTCACACAAACTTCTACTAGACTATCTCCAACGATAAACTAAGAAACTGTCCTAAAACCAGGGGATTCTAGAAATCGCCGCTAGATGTCTTTAAAAGCCGAGGTGTACTGAGTAAATTTTTAGTTTTGAAGGCTGGGATATATATATATATATATATATATATATATATATATATATATATATATATATATATATATATATATATATATATATATATATATATATATATATATATATATATATATATATATACATATATACATATATATATATATATATATATATATATATATATATATATATATATATATATATATATATATATCTGAAATCAAAGGAAAAGTTATAACTATAACCCGAAAACAGAAAACAGACTCTTTGCCAGATGTTTACACCTACGGGGGATTCTACGTTCGGATTAGCAAATCAAAGATCTTTCACACATTACGAGCCGAAAAACCAGAACCCTATTAATTCTTAGATCAGGCTTCGCTAATCAGTGTGAGTTTCCTTCGTCTCTCTGTTTGTCTGGCCATTTCTAGCGAGCAGTGTCTTTGATTTCGACGTTCTCACCGTGGTTTAATTAACATACAGACGAATGGACTCAGGAAAAGTTAATAGAAATTTCCTGCCTTTGTTCCAAAATTTATCTCCACCTAGGCCGCTGGTGTAAAATAATACAGCTCACGTTAGCTAATCGGTTTCTGGTAAATTCTCATCAAAGGGAATAGCGAACAGCAATATAATATGCATGCTAATGAGAAAGAGAGACAGATATCTGAGCATATGGGGGCTTAAGTTAAAAACGAGCATAGGTGGAAGAAAAGGTAACAGAAAAATGTAGATAAAGAAATAGATATATGAAATCTATTATCATACTCTGTCACAGTATATTTTCAGGCACTCGTAAGAAGTAAAGAAGTAGAATACTAGACAACAGAAAAACAACAGACGTGAGTGGCTTACCCAGGAATCGAACCCAGGACCTTCCGTGCGACAACCCAGCCTAGCTATGCAAGCGAATCACACTATCCTCCCTGCCATCTAGGCATTACCAACAAATGATGCTTCGATGACGGGTCATTAGTGCGACCCGCAAGACATAACACCGGAAATTTTACCATGGGCAGTCCAGCCAATTAATGACGCAATCACTTCTGTTGTTCCCCTATTATACAGTATAGGTCAGACTACACAAGACAAAGACTTTAATACTGTGTCTAGTAAATGATAGAAGACTAAGAACAGTAAGTACAGGACAGAGGGTAGGTTTTTGGTATTGTATAAACATTTATAACACATAAGAAAGGGAAACCCGAGGTCTGTAAACAGTAAATAAATATTAGACAAACATAAAGGTATGTTTTCAGGCACTCGTAAGAAATAAAGAAGTAGAACACTAGACAACAGAAAAACAACAGACGTGAGTGGCTTACCCAGGACCTTCCGTGCGACAACCCCGCCTAGCTATGCAAGCGAATCACACTATCCTCCCTGCCATCTAGGCATCACCCTGGGTTCGAGTCCTGGGAGGCATCACAGAAGAGTTGGCCAATTGAAAAGCAGCAGCTGGGAGACTTTCAAGCCATAAATCAAGGATTCCTTAGCAAGAGAGGTTGGTAAGAAAACGAAGATGGCTGTATACCGCTCCACCTGTGTCCCAGTCTTGACATATGGATGCGAGTCATGGGCAATGACTACAACCCACAAAAGCCAGATCCAAACCTCAGAAATGAGGTATCTGAGGAAGGTGGTTGAAGTAACCAGAAGAGACATGGTCCGCAATCAGACGATACGTCAAGGCCTAAAATCCCACCCCCTGCTGACCCAAGTAGAACAGTCCCAACTAAGATGGTTTGGCCATGTCTGCAGAATGGAAGAAGATCGCCTACCACGACAAGCATGGGAAACAAAGAGCCAGGGATCCAGACCCCCAGGACAACCCAGAGTTCGCTGGGATGACAACATTAGACAATCTTTGAAGGACCGAGGACTAGAATGGAACCAGGCCAGCAGGAAGACAGCCGATAGGATAGTCTGGCACTCTCGCACAAGCAGTGCTAGAAGCCACGAGGCAGCGAGATCGAGCTCACAGAAATAAGGACTTTAACACATACAGAGCACAAAGAAACAAGGTACAATATTTAATACGTAGAGAAAAAAAAACTTAATTCAGAACAAAACAAACAGTAAAGATATGTGGAAAGCAATCAACACTCTAGCAAACAAACGAAATTCGCCAGACTCATTAATCCCCTAATACCTCATTTACGTGTACGGACTTTAGCAATTACTTTCAGTCAGAAATAACCAGTCTTAAATCTACGATACCAGATTCCCCTTGTGACCTAGGCCAACTGTCAGCATTCTGTGAGAACAAATGCACGAACACAGTCCCATCCGACATTCCGTATATGACAGTTAATGAAGTGTATAACTATCTCCTAGGCCTTAAGGAGAATAACTCATCAGGAATTGATGGAATCAGTAATCGAATACTGCGCTATGCTGCGCCTGTTATTAGTGATTCACTAATATACATATACAATAAATGTATCGCAAAGAGTTACTTCCCGTTGCACTTTAAAGTCGCTAAGGTATATCCTCTGTTCAAACCTGGTTCCTCGGATATTCGTAACCTTGGTAACTATAGGCCAATCTCTCTAATATCATCGCTATCCAAACCACTGGAAAAACATATTCATACAATAACACTACAACACCTAGTTAACAACGACTTGCTAATTGATAGTCAATCGGGGTTTAGGCCTAAACATTCATGTCACACTGCTCTAAGTAAGATGATAGACAACTGGCACCTAAATATTAACAATGATAACATGTGTGGGGCAGTTTTTGTAGACTTTAAAAAAAGCATTTCTTCTTCTTCTTCTTCTTCGTTCACCCTCAGATGTCAACTTGAATAAGTTCAAAGAAAGCGGTGGTCAGCCTGAGGCTGTTGATATCTCCGTAGATCTTCTCCAGGAATGGTACTGGTGATGGCCATATGCGTCTTCTCCGCTCCTCATATGTTGGGCACCTCTGAAGCAGGTGTTCGGCAGTCATTTTACCAGTGCCACAGTCACACTCATCCGTAGTTCCTATCTTTAATTTGTTGAACAGATGGTATCTCAATCTGTTATGACCAGTGCGAAGTCTGAAGATTACCACTTGTTCACTTCTGCTGAGCTGGTAATACGGATCATTTTTTGTGTGGCCTGGATGCTCTTCTTCCCACTTGTGCCTGTATCTGCGCTTGATAAAACTCTTGGACTCCTCATAGGTTATATTTGTGTCCAGCTGAGGAAGTTTTCCCCCTTCCTTTGCCAATCTGTCAGCCTCTTCATTTCCAGGGATGTTGCAGTGAGAAGGGATCCACTGTATCACAACTCGTTTGTATTGCTGACATAGTCTGTGAAAAAAAAAGCATTTGATATGATAGATCACGCTATTTTAATTGGAAAACTAGAAACATCAAAAGTAAACTTTCAACTGATGACAATAATTACATCATTCCTGTCAGACAGAAAACATGTAGTTTCTTACAATAACTCCTATTCTAGCCCAGCAGTTATAAATACTGGCGTTCCTCAGGGTTCTATACTTGGTCCTCTACTTTTTACCATATACATTAATGACCTTCCTCAACACATCAAGCACTCATCCTGTGATCTGTTTGCGGACGACTGTACTGTTTACAAGAGTGATAAAAGTTGTAAAACACTCGAACTATCGTTACAAACGGATACAGATAATCTGATTAAGTGGAGCAACGGTAATCGCATGCTAATAAATATCATTAAAACAAAATGCATGTTAATTTCAACTAGACAAAAATTACAAAATTCAGAGAAAACAACACTTCAGATCTACATTGGTACCTCACTAATTGAAAACGTTAATGAGCATAAAACTCTAGGTATAATCGTTGACCAGCATCTAAATTGGAACTCACATGTACATGCACTGACCAAGCAAACGGCACAGAAAGTTTACCAGTTAGCTAAAATCAAACATTTCCTAGATGAAGATGCACGAAAATTGTTCTGTATATCTCACATACATGCAAACCTTGACTATTGCTCCACAATCTGGTGTGACAGCCCGTGATTCTTTGTATTATGAAGACTGTTATGTGACCATGTCTGCCCAGGTTCGCTTACCTCTGTGGTTAGCATTGACTTGCTGTTTAACCACAACAGTCACACACACACACACACAGCACGTGATGTGATAACGCAATGGTAATGTGAATACTGTTTATTTTACATATGAGAAGTTCATTGCTGTCTGCTCTGACCTCCACATTTGGTCCAGCATAGAATATACAATGTAAGTTCTTTCTTTCCTTACTCTCTCTCGCTCAGTATCGAATGTACACCTTCTGACCTTTTAACCATCAGTGATCATGCAGGTGTTCTAGTTCTGTTCTTTCTTCCTTATAGTTTCTTATGTCTATTGTTATCTATCATCTCAGTGTTCAGGTTATCTATTGGTAGACCGGGCCTCTCCGGGGATGTTGTTTTCCCTTTTATCACTGAGGAACATGACTACTGTCTATATGAAATAAAGTTCACTCTACGTACCTTTTCCTATCCGAATAATATCTAACTCACACCGTTTCTCCTTCTAGACAAGAATTTCTCCTATTCAATAATTCGGGTTAATCATTACCCAAACTACTTTCTTGTCCATGAAATATTCATCCCATAAACTACTTGAATACTGCCATTATCATGGCTGCTCGCGTATATGCGACTTCCCTCTCCGACTCACGGTTCTGGACTGCCCTGAGAAAAGCGTGATTTCCTAAATCACCGTTCACCTCTCTCATGCGCAACCCTGTTCGCGCATCCCCTTTTTATACTCTATCTGAACCTTCCCATTCCTAATTCTCCTTATTCATTCCCTTTGATTGTAAATCGTTCCCTCGCTGCCACACTGGGATGGTTGCTCAATGTCCAACACAAAGGCCACTACAAAAGCGTGCAGTGCGTCTAGTCTCTGACACCTGCCTAACTCAGTGTGTAGATTTCTATAGAAATCTCCGAATACTGCCCTTAAGAAAGCGCCTTCTGTTTAACAAAGCTAAATTTGTTCACAAAATCCTGTCACACAATGCTCCAGCATATCTGTGGCCAATGTTCAATTACAATGAAAGACGCAGTCTACGCTTTAACAGATTGCAAGTGCCCAAGCCTAGGCTTGACTTATTCAAGAAAAGCTTAGCGTACTCTGCTGCTCATCTTTGGAATTGTCTTCCACATAACATAAGAAGCAACATCAGTCCCTATTCATACAATCATAGACTTTTTGAATACTTTCTGAATTCTGATTACATGCCCACCTAATCGGATTATCTTTTCTTATAACATCAACTGTAGGTTCTAGTGACGATGTTTGTACTTTTCAACATATGTTATGTCATGCTTATAAGTAATTAATGTTAATGTGTGCTATATTATTATTTTACTTTACAACGTTGAATTTCTTGAAATTGATATGTAAAATGCATATGAGAATAAATGAATTCAGTATGAAAGGTGAGCGAAAGGAAGGGCAGAATGTTAGACGGGCCTGTGTGCCCAATTCTCAACCCTTTGAAAATAAAGTTCGTTCGTTCGTTCGTTCTCTCTTCCAAACCTCTACACCTCCCGGTAGAAGGGGAAAGACTAAGTAAGTAAGTAAGTATAATGTTAAAGACTAGGATTTTTTCCCTATTTGTAAAATATTCGCAGTGGAAAATACAGTACCCATCACTCGCTCTCTCTCTCTCTCTCTCTCTCTTTCTCTCTCTCACACACACTCTCTCTTTCTTCTCTCACACACATATACACACTTGTGCACAGTCAATCCGTTTTCCACTGCTACTATTTACAACTTCTGCTATTTTAACGACTTTCAATGCTGGCGTTCGTGGCCGCCCCAGTGCTATAATTACAGGTGGTGGACACCGTTGCTCGTAAATCTGCAAAGTGTCACAGATCTCCAGTGATTTAGAAACTGACGCGAACGGCCACGGTCAGGGTATATTCATGAAGTATTTTCCTTAGAAACTTGTTGGCTTGTATGAATGTCTTATAAAATGGAAGCATAGGGCCGAAGTAATGGGGGATTGTATTGCTAAGTGGTCTCAGCTTGGAAAGTCTGAGTCCCATGTGTGACGTGGAATGTAAATATTGATACAGTAATCTGACAACCTTTGCTTTCCCATTTAGTGTCTACCATTGGCTAAGCCAAACCACGCAATTTTCTGTTTGTGTGACTTACATTTGAATCCACGCCATTTTTCTGGGAACAGAACAACAGAGTTGTTTACCAACTTTTCGTATCTGACAGTCTTAACAAGGGAGCGAATCACGCGTGTTTACCTAAGTTTCTCACGCGAGCTGATTTGCCAATTATCGGTCATTAGACATGCTCGTATAAAAAGCGGATTGTTTGAAGAAGATACAGGAGCGATAATACTTTCCCGACCACCTTTGATGTTCGCACGTTTCAGGGGGAAGTAATGTTTGATCTGCGCAAGAGGACGTAATCTAAGAGAGGCTCGTGCAGGCTGTCTTCTGATGTCGATCAGCATCGCTGACAAGAATGAACGGAAAACCTTTGATCCGGGAAACGTAGTTCCCTGAGTTCTCTGCTATATAGAAGGTGTGAATTGTAACATCTTCTAGTGATAATAACGCCACGATCTGTATATATATATACCGCGCTCTCTCAAATTCAGTTATCAAAAGTCGCTCATAAATTCTTGGATAATCTAATCACGCTGGACTAGAACCATTCCTCGCTAAATGTGTTAAATTGTCTCGTGGGGATTTCATTTTCTGATTTGTGGTAATAGAAATAGTGCTTAAGTGTTAAAATGTGTTAGGTTTACCATTTTTAATCACTATAATTCCCTAGCGTTTATAACTAGTGAAATAACCTAACGCATAGATATTTCTTGCCAGTTGTTCAGAGTAATGTAATTTCAAATACCTCATTTTTCTTACACAAGAAGATACGGCTTAGCTGACTGAGATTATTAAGTGTGACGGATGAGTGACCGAATAGAATTCTCATTATATCTCAACGTGTGAAATTATATAAGTGACTAGAGTTAATGTCATGTGACAAAACAACAGACGCCGACAAAGAGCTAGTAGTGACAGGCGATTTTTGTTAAAGTGCGCATATGGATAAATTGAATAATAATTGACTTTGTGCGCTGTGCATTTTCTCGCGGGCAATAACGGGGGAGGGCACATACCTTTTTTCCCGACATTCCATAGCGGAAAACTTACGGGTGGATAGGATAGTAGCAGTTTTTAAAATATTTTTTCTTCCTTATCTAGCACCTGATCAACACAAGCGGCCAGCGGTTTAACATTACCAGTACCATTATTATTATTTTGGGTCTTTGATCTTTGGACTAGTTCGGTCCTCTTTCTTCATTCAGTGAAGGATTAATGGTGTCTTCTTCGTGGCTACCAGTCTCAAGTTCCTTCGTGAACCGGTTGGGCCCAAGAGACCAATAAACAGTAAAATTAATCGTAACTGGACGGTACATTACCCAGAATTATTTATCCAATTTTTCCAGCCCACTGGGCATACGAAATAACATATATTCCTGACGTTTGACAGCCGTAGCAACGGAGTGATCCATAAAACTACGCTGTTTCAAAATCGGCACTCACCATAAGAGCTAGCCGATAGGATTTACCATCACCATCAGTTTTACATATTGTAACATTTGTCCTAGCAACCAGAGGCTTAACAATACAGGAATTACGTTTCTCCTTTTGCAACTGTGAACGTCCCGGGCACGTCTTGCTTCAGTAACTAATTGCGGTGACACATGATTCATCCAGGAAAAATTAAACCACCAAATTTGGCGTCCACCTTATAATTATTTTTCGATATATATCCTGAACTTGGGCCATATTTGGGCAACCCACCTGACAGTATAGGTTCAGACTATTGTAATTTTTTCAAGGGATACCAACACCACTATTAGGTAAGCAAGAGTGTTTGTGGCCACATATGACAGAGTGAGAAATAGAGAGAGTGAATATTTTCCTTTGTTACAATCATTGTACTAACTACTTTTTTTATTTCGCTAAACTGAGTACTTTACTGAGTAGTAATTTAGTGGGGAACTTGTTCTTCATAATCTATTCTGTAACATAGTGCTTATCTTTGACCTTTGGGTTATTAACTTCTTTTGGGATCCTTTCTCAACAAGGGGAGGGCACTTATTCGGTTATTTTCTTATATCTGTAAACATGATTTTTATTGATTTCTCTATATGTTTGATGCTGTAAAAAGTTTAATGATAATAAACAACAAAAAGAACTTACATTTGTGTGTTGGTCAGACCCATACCCAATTAACCATAGTTTTCACGTTTTGTGTGTCTTGTTGTCACATAACTGTGTGTGGGTGTGTCTAGTTAAACTTATCTTTATAGAGATAAGGGGTTGGAAGAGTGTTTTACACTACAATATAGTTGTATAGATAGGCTGGACTAGAGAAACTATTCAGTCCAGAGACAACTTTTTCTCCTTAACTATTCACTCGTGAAATCTATTTCTACACCTTTATTCTCACTGTGATACTATACTGTAATTTATTTTTTCAGAAGGCCCCATGTCTTTCTCTTTGCATTTAGTTCACTATTTTTGGAGGGATTACAGAAAAATCCTTCTCCATGTTTCTTCTCCTTCTATTATTTACGTTTTTTCAAGATGAGATCACGATGGAGTTTGATCTATGTGTTTAGAATGGGGGTGTAGGGAATTAGAAAGTATTATTCTAGATTAAGATTATAGAGGCTAGATCAGGATTTGCACCAGTGTCTTTTTTTTTTAAAGATATTGCGTGGCCATATACGCATTTTTCGGGAGTTAAATTATTTGCGGCCATTTTTGCTTCATTTCCGCAGTATAGGGCTAGGACCAATTCCCGGTTCTTTGTCTAGCAGAAACTGGTTGCATCAGCGTGATCTAAGGTTCTGATTGGCTGAGAGCTAACTGCAGTTGAAATGCAGAGCTGCCATTGGCTTTAGAACCACGCCGCGCATATGACGTCACGAAGTCGGCGCGTGGGGGTCTTGATTATAAAAGGCCTATATTTCATAGCCTCTTTCTCTTTTAATGAAAAATTGCCAAGCCGGTTGCCAGTCAAGTCGATTGCCTTCAGTAGGACATTCGAGATTTGGTAAGCATCATTTTTGCGTGAGGACTTTATTTAATTTTTCTAGTCCTAGCCGATCATTTGAGTTTCTTGGGAAGTTTTAGTTTAATTTAATTCTCATCGCCAGAGCCATCAAATACGATCTTAGTGATAGACTTGAAAATTTATAGGTCCAATTAATTCCTTGTTGAAAGAATAGCGGCATGGTTTGAAAGTTGAGATATCACCGCTTTGTATTATTGCAAAGGCGGTCGGGAGAGAAACTCGCATCTGCGAATCATATGTATTTACAGAATAGTCGGGAGCGTGTGTAATGTGTATTTTTATTTGTGATTTTAGTGAGAGTATTGATGCTCGCTATTTATATAGTTACGCATATATCTGTGGACGGAAGTGATAGAGGTATTAATTGAAGCACGTGAGCGCGTTGGTTACGGTATCTTTATTGATACGATGTTCAGAGGGACGAGGGGGAGATAAGCACGTGGTCATAAAATTATAAACACGTGGTTGAACTACGGGGTTTTCAATTTGATAATCAGGGGTTATGTATAACTTTTGACGGCAGGTAGATGCTAGCGTAAACAGGATTATATGTTATTGATTGTGCATTATTGTTCTGTGAATTCAGAAGATGGGAGAAGTAATTTTAAAGGGAATTATTTTGTATTACATTTTGAATGTGATTACTATTATTGACGGGAATTTTAGGAATTCCTAGAGAAGGCTAGTTTTAGTTGTGTTAAACATTACGGTATTAGTGTCAGCGTAAGAAGTAGGCCACAGTACGTCTGCCCAGACGGGCCATTGAAAATATTGTTGTTGCTCGGAGTTAGTCAGGCAGAACAAGCGATCTGGGTTAGCCAATGTTTACTTTGTAGGCTCAGGTAGAGAGGGGAGTTACGTGGTGAAGAGTAAGGAAGTTAATTGTTATTTGAAATGTATTATTATGGTTTGTTTAGCTGTTGTTTTGTTTTGTCTAAAACAGCAGGTACCGGCTTTGTGGGAATGAGAGCGGAATTTTGAGACCACAAAATTTCTCCCACGGCAAAGTTGGGGCATTCGCAGAACCGCAAGGGTTTTACGTTAGTTGCCAGTAGTGGAAGGAGAGGAAGAAAATACGTTTTCCCAGCCAGGGGAAGACATTTTCCAGCGAATAGGATTTTTGTGGATAAATCCTGAGCTCTGACGCTCGTTACACACGCAGATTTGGCAGGCTGCCAGCGTTGTGGTAATTTTATGTTCGCTTCTTCACGGCCATAATAAAGCCGACGGCCCAGTTATAGGTACTCGGGCAGGTAATTTCAGAGTGGTAGAAGTCAGCTACAGTTCCAGTCCAGAATCCAGTGGGGTTCTGTTAAACCTCAGTCATCAATTCCAGAGTTAGTGGAGAGAGAGAGGGTAAATATTCTCTCTACTGAAGTCAGCACAGATAGGCAGAACTGTTAGTTTTGGTGAATCATAGCAGAGGACAGCTGCTGAAGTTTAGAGGTGCAGTTAGTTGTGTTCAGGAGATTCCAGGATAGGCTGTGTAGAACCGAAGTCTGTGCAGAGATTGTGTAGTCACTTCGCAGCAGTCGTTCCAGCTATCAGTGGACTTAGAGTTAGAGTTAGAATTTAGAACAGCTAGTTTGGAGTGTAGGCGACATCAAGTGCAGTGTAGTTCATTTCAGTTAACCTTACCTTCTTTCTCCATACAGGTTGCAATTGTGGGAGAAGGGTTGGGGTCGATGCATTTTTAACTGTGCTTGATTTTGTTTCAGGTGTGCATCCTCGCACTTCATGTATTTTGACATGTATATGAGTTTGTGTATAGGTGTATAATAAACTTGTATAAATTGTAGCTGGCATCAGTCATTTCCTTTAGTACAGTAGCTATATGTTGTCTGTACCTTGGTGTTTGTGAATCTTAATTGAACCTTATCCCCATAGGGTAGTTAGAGGTGGTTCGAGGCCATAGCAATTTAAACGTCCGAAGTGGCGAGGAAAGAATCAACCTCGGTTCTCAACCTCGGAGCCAATGGTCTCAACTTTTCACATTTTGCACTATATTTCTATCTGAATCTAATTTTCCAGTCTTCCTTCTCACTAGTGTCTTGTCACTATAGGTAGACAGTCTCTAGTCCTAAATCAATTTCGTGACACTCACCTATTTACCACTATCACCTCTGCTCAGACGGGACCATAAATATCTTCTAACCTATCTAAAAATAATACGACACCATGTAATAATGAGTGAGTGTGTGTAGTTCTGGGTGTTTGATTTTTTGTTGTTGTTGTTGACAATCTATCGATAAAAGATATATTTATTTATTTATTTACTTGGTACAAGGAACCATTTTCGACGTCCCCGTTCTGTATTTTGGCTGACTTATTTTTTTTTAAACTTTTATTTGTATTTCTTGTCAATTTACAAAATCATGTACATTTTACAAAATGGAATACATGGAAAGTACATTTTTAATTACATATAAACACTCGTGCGTACTCACACTTTCATTTGCACACTTAAAAAGTAAATATTAAGGGTTAAACATTTTAAATAAAGTAATAGAGTAAAATTGAATATATAAAGTAAACAAATTCTAAAGATGAAAAAGGGTTAATATTGGTTTATAGTTGATCAAATTTAACATTTGCTAACATTCACGTAGTACATATGTATTCCCCAAAAAAATGTGGGAAGGAAACCAAAAACGTTATACATCATTGATACACAGAATTATCTGCATTCTAATACATAAACACTTTATCCCTATTTAAACACATTCATAGGTTACTTTAATAATTTAAAAATCAGTAGTGCTTATTTGTTTGTGTACAACAGTAATTTTGAAACACCTGGATTTTATTGCGATTTCAATGAAAACATTTGTCTAAAATACATGATGTAAGATATTACATAGCAAGAGCTGCACCCACACCAGCACACACATACGTTTATTCCAGAAAGCCGAAAAGGAGATATCCGTTTTCTGAAGGAACGATCTGGCTGCCAGAACAAAGAACGCTTGAAGATACAATAGGTATCGCCTGGGCGAGATATCGAATGCCCCGGGTTTGAGGAGAGTGGCCAGTGTGTGTTGCGTAACGCTTTTCTCTTAGGTTGGGCATGTTTCAAGAAACAATGTGATAGTTTGAGCACGCAGACTCGTCTACACTATGCCCTTCTGTGACGGTATTGCCTCCCCTGCTTTGCAGTAGTGGTCCAACAGTGGCCAAAACTCAAGAGTATCTATTATGGGCATCAATTAAGTCTATCTTTACACAAGATTACTCTTGGCAGAAATGTCGATAGAAGAGTAGTAAAGCTTCTATCACATGGGAGTCTTCATAAGATATTCAGATAAGCGAAGACAATGCTGGCTGTCACTAAGCACGTTAAGTTCTATAATCTGCCGACACGTTTATGAAGAATTTAGCAATTGTTTATTCTAGCTCGTTAAGCCCCCACCGCTGAGTTAATCAGTGGAATTATTATTATTATTATTATTATTATACTTGTATATATATATATATATATATATATATATATATATATATATATATATATATATATATATATATATATATATATATATATATATATATATATATATATATATATATATATATATATATATACATATACATATATATATATATATATATATATATATATATATATATATATATATACATATGTATGTATATATATATATATGTATGTATATATATATATATACATACATATATATATATACATACATATATATATACATATATATATATATACATATATACATATATACATATATACATATATACATATATACATATATACATATATACATATATACATATATACATATATACATATATACATATATACATATATACATATATACATATATACATATATACATATATACATATATATATATATATATATATATATATATATATATATATATATATATATATATATATATATATATATATATCTATATATATATATATATATATATATATATATATATATATATATATATATATATATATATATATATATATATATATATATATATATATATATATATATATATATATATATATATATATATATATATATATATATATCTGTTTAGAGTAACTTTGACTGAGACAAACATGTAGTACATTTAAAAGGATTGAATCGAAGTTAAATTTGTAACATTACAAATAACAAAATTTAATAATCACTTTACGTTTTAACAGTTGGACAATAATTTGAATAGTTATGGAAAAGATTTCATCACTTTGATGGGATTTAACTGAATAAAGGAGGTCACTTTTGGTAGCAGATATTTTCACTTAGCTGCCACTGGTAGTTTCTTCTCTCGCTGGGTCAATTCCTTTCCACTCTGCTCTTGCTCGTCTCTGATCAAAGTTCAGGCGCCGCACGTTCCCAGAACGTCAAGGAGTAACGGCCGAGTTGGTTCTGCGTCTGTCTCTAAGACCCTCTTATGATGGCGTCTCGCAAAACGTTAGTCCACTTCTACCTTCACTTGGTTCCAGAGATAGTACTTTCTGCTGGTACCACCAATAACTGGTAATAGAAATAGAAACGAAACGCTCTTCTGAGTATGGCGTTTTTCCGACACATTTATGTGCCCCCCTCTTCTATTCAACCATCCAATGTCAGAATTTTCCCTCGATTAGAATTAAATTTAATCCCTCGGGATAAAACTTCCTTTACATTTAAACTGAATAGCTTTAGCTTTACATTACATTTAAATGAAAAGGTTAAACGTACAGATATAAAATGTTTTACATTTACAACTCCACTGTTTGAAAAGTGTTCACAATATAAATTGATTTATGTTTCATTTATATATTTAAACTTGTGGAAAAGTTTGAAACTTCCATTAATTTAAAATGAATAGTTTCACATAGACATTTACACTGGTTTAATGCTTGAAAACTTACATTAATTTTAATGTGAATATGTTTATAGGGACATTTACACTGCCTTGAAAATGTAAGTATTATACTTAGAATGTACATCATGTCTTTCATTTTCCTCTCCCTGCTCCATATGGAACCTGGAACTACTTTATGCTTTTAGTTCTCTTTACGAAACTAGCAATAAAGCAATCACCAGCCCTTGCAGTGGTGGTTCATGAATCATCATTCTAGATACTGAGGTTGCCAGCCCCAAATGACGTTGACATCCAATAACGAGTTTCACACATTAAACTTCACATGGTAATAAATACGTATATACGAGGGGCGTTCAGAAAGTAATGCACCACATCGTTTTTCTCAGGAGCTGTTTAATCAAAAAGCATGAAATTTATATACAATATACATGGATATGTCATGTAAACATCGGTATTATTCAAAATAATCCCCATCAACTTGTACGGCTTTATGCCAGCGCGAAACAAGTCCATGTATTCCTAGCCCATACCAGATTTTGTCTTGATCATGTAGCCATTTCTTCGCTGCATGAATCACTCCTTCATCATCTTCAAACCTTGTCCCACCGAGTGCATCTTTAAGTGGACCAAATAGATGAAAATCAGAAGGTGCTAAATCGGGACTATAGGGTGGATGGGATAGTACAGTCTACGCCAATTTGGTGATTGCTTCCCGTGTTGCCAGACTTGTGTGAGGTCGCGCATTGTCGTGAAGGAGAAGCAGGTCTGCTGGATTCTTGTGCGGCCGAACTCTGTGAAAACGTTGATTGAGTTTTTTCAATGTCTTAATGTAAGCTTGCGAATTGATTGTCTCTCCTCTTGGCATAACGTCCACAAGAATCACACCTTCAATGTCCCAAAAGACAGTGATCATGACCTTTCCAGCTGAAGGGATTGTCTTGAATTTCTTTCTTCATGGTGATTGCGGATTATGCCACTCCATTGACTGTCTTTTTGTCTCAGGTTCAAAATGATGTGCCCAGGTTTCGTCACCTGTAACGATCTTAGCCAAAAAGTTCTCTCCATCAGCATTGAAACACTACAACAATTCAGAAGAAATTGCTTTCCTTTGCAATCGGTGGTCATTTGTGAGACTTCGAGGAACCCATCTTGCGCAAACCTTAGAAAATCCGAGAGTTTTTATAACTGAATTTGCACTACCTATGCTGACTGACAGCTGTAAGGCCAATTGTTGAGTAGTGATTCGCCTATCAGTAAGAATAATGCCCTCAGCGCATTTCATTATTTCTGCGTTGGTGGCTGTGGCAGGACGTCCACAGCGCGGCCGATCAAGCAGCTCCGTATCTCCACTTCCTGATTCTTTGATTCTCTGAACCCAGCGACTGACTGTACTCCTGTCGACTGAAAAACTTCCATACACATTACATAGACGCTTGTGAATGTTCACAACAGTTTCCTTCTCTGCAACGAGAAATTCTATCACAATTCGCTGCTTATAACGCAAGTTGCTAACACGCTCCATTTCAACGGTTTAGGGCAGCCGTATTATTTGGCCGGTTGCGGTGCAATTTGGTGCACACAATTGGCACATGCCATATTTGAAGTGTGCAAAATTTCATGCTTCTATCTTCATTATTAGCTGAGAAAAACGATGTGATGCATTACTTTCTGAACGCGTCTCGTATGTTAGTTTACATGTTATTAATAAAATATGAAATGTAAATCACAACTTACGCCAATCCTGGCTACAGACATGTTTGCTTAGATGAATAAAAGAGACGAATTGTTCTCTTACACGCGTCTGGGATGTCTTTAATTTCACAATAGATGACCTCCTCTGACTCCGTGTTTCTTCAATTTCCTAGTCCCGGGGTTCCTTATTAAAATGTAGAGTTTTCCTGTGCTTTTGCAAGTCTTATCTGGTTCTCCAATAAAAGGTCCGGTTAACAAATAGGAATTATGAATCTAATCTTCACTCTGGCGAGGTCTGACGTCTTGACGAGCGTGCACTTCACAGTGAGATAAAACTGCGAAAATGGTCAGCCTATATTCTCCTAAATGTTGTCATGAATCTAATCAGAAAGATCCAATCATTTCAAACATATCGGGTGTGGCACTTTCAAAATATTTCCTACATGGAAAAATTTTGCAAAAGGTTACGTCTCCCATATATGGTAATATGATGTCTTGCATACACTCTCACAAACACATTTGTAGACTCATATTGTCTAAAATGTAATAAATCCATGATTACTTTTAACCAAGTGACCGGGTACGATTATATTACACTTGTCTGCCCACAGGTGTCACAAAGACAGTAATATCGTTATCTGTAGTATGAGTCGCAAACTTCGTGTTTTATCGGAGATTTAAGCCGATAGCGCTGACCGATGTACGTGTTAATCTGCCGCGCCTTTAACCACAAATCTGGATAACACCCCTTGCAAATATGATATTTATCACCTACAGGGTGATATGATAAAATCAAATATCTGCTACTTAGCAGAAAAAAAGAAAGAAAGAAAGAAAAGTGCGATAATTGACAGCACCTAATAAAAATCAGTACCACAAATATACCGATACTGCAGCAGAGAACTAAAGATTGATAGAGGTCGTCCATTTCGTCACACCTTCCTTACTCTCTCTCTCTCTCTCTCTCTCTCTCTCTCTCTCTCTCTCTCATAGTGCAGACTGTATCCTATCATTCCAACATGTTACTTTAAGCATTAATTCAAAGGCATGCAACATTATAAAGGTAATATAATAGCATACATTTATAGTACAGGTATCCAATCATAATCAAAATTAAATAAGTTTTTTTTTTAAAGTAATGAAAAAAGGTATTAAAAAAAAAAGAAGAAAAAAAACAACATACTGTATAAAATACTAACCCTTCATACAGTTTATTAGACGTTGATTTGAAACATATTCACAATAAGGTGGCACATAATCAGAAGTCATGAAATATTCTAACACAGTCTGCTATTGAATGAGTATACTTTTCAGGGTATGTGGAAGTTTGTGTCACAGGTGAGCAGCTTTGAACCCCATAGCAGATACTGCCATAGGGAGTGAATGGTTAAAACCTTCACTATACTAAGCCTACCTTTATGAAGAGTACGAATGAACGAACAAACGAAATTTATTACGGCAAAGCGGGGGCCTCGCTTTGGCACTTAAAAAAATGTGTTCAATTTGTAAAAATTTATTTTTAGCAAGATTTCTTTGTTGTCGGCATCCATACTTTTTGCGCATTTCCTTTATTTGCTCTAATTAGTTGTATTTCTCGTGTGGTTCCCGGGGTCTCTGAAAAGACAAAAAAAAGAATGGGCCTACTTCATCTTCAGGCATGTCGTACAAGGCTTTATTAGCAGGTTGTGCATGTGGCTGGTAACCTCATTATGTAATACAAATTGCCACATGTTACCAACAGATTACTGGTGGCAATGTATGTAGTTATCATAATATTTATTTGTCTGAGGGAAAGTATTTGTTTTGAAAATCAGGATGCTTTCCTGGCCAAGGATATATCACCCATGATTGATTGATACTTTTGTTATATGGGTTATCTCCCCTGAATATCGAACTTGGCGTATGAATCCAGATTTTGTTGGTCTGTTCCTTGTTGGGCCAGAAACAGATTGTTCTTGCTTAGGTTTATGCAGGAATGTTTATGGTCCGAGTCTATGTTTACTTCTTGTCTATTTAAGACGATTCGGTCTTATATCGTGATATCTTTGTATGTCTAAGTGGGACTATTTTTCCTTGTACTGAACTTTGGGGTCAGGGAGTTTCTGCGCATGCGAAGAGAAAAAAAGGGGGCTTCCGTGATGATGGAGCCTGGTGAATGCCATGTCGGAGACCAGTCCGAAGTTTGTTGATATCTGTGATCTATTATGGGGAAGAAGATAGTTTCTGATATGATTATTAAGTCTATGAGTTCCCCAGTGTTTATTCTGTAACGCCAGGAGAGGGCGTATGTGTTCTGCTAGTGTATTTCCCATGCCCAGGTAAAAGAACTTTTTGCTGAACTTTTTCCTTGCTAGGCTTAGATGGGCAGACGTCTACATGATGATTATCTATATCAATATGTCGGGATGACATGTTACCTAGCAGCACTGAATATGATAATATGCAGCAGTTATGATGAAAGAATATGCTGATTCTTTTAGAAACATTTGTGTTCATGAACAAAGCCTTTATTGAAGCTTTACTATGCATCTGTATAGTGAGCAATGCTCACTGGAACCAGAAGCCATTTTTGGATCCTATATTTTTTGTCGATCGTCGATCAGAGAACAAGGATGCCCCTTATTATCAGGTGATGATTAAGAGATCACAGTTATAAAGAAAACCCAATACTGGCGGGTTAACATTGTCTCCAGAAATATTTGCTGAACTTTACCTAAAGGAATCTTCGCTAGAAAAGAGGTTCTGTCTAGGAGTCATGCTTGAACATTATTTATTAACTGACATGATCAGTCAGTAAGGCCTGATGATTATATTTATAAACAGTGGAAATCTAAGTGCTTGTCTACGGACGTTCCATTGTAATGTTCTTCAACATGAATGACAACATAAGATTGTAGACCATTGATCAACAGTGTGATGATATATGTCGACCTGTTTTCCTGTAACTATACCCGTACTGTCCAAGTGTATGCGTCCAATTAAACAGTATGAAACGACCACAGCAGTCTGCATCATTAACTTCTAGCTACGTGTGAGCGAGTGTTTGATCTTCTAGTCAACTCTTCAGAACAATCCATGCATTCGCGTATTGACATTCACATTAACACTCATAGTCAACATTACATCCTTGTCGGGGCCTCATTACGTTTTTGGACAAGGTGACCTGTATGCCCAACACTGTGCCGGTTTAGAGTTGACCATTTACACCAATACCAGCTTTATTAACGTGGTGATCAAAAAAAGACTTTATCACCACATAAACGCCGTCACAAGAACGGGGGACTGCTTGATGCAGGCTTCCTGCAAGGGGACGTGACTGCTTGGTGCAGGCTTCCTGCAAGGGAAAAAGCTGCAGTGGTAGACCCATGATCCTCGAGGAACGCAAAGGAAAATGATGATGACGATGATAATGATGATGATGATAATGATGATAATGATGATGATGATAATGATGATGATGATAATGTTGATGAGCACGTCTTTCACGTTCTCTTGCATCGCTCATGAGCCAATTCTTTTACTGTTGGCTACCATCATCCTAAGACAGAGAAGGATTTGATGGATGCATTTTATAAATACTATATGGACAAGTAGAGAAAGTGCTAGGACTGATTCTTCTACATCCGTCCTTAGCCGAGAACCGGCAAAGCAATCCGTGGCCAATACGCCTAGTGGCGCCTAGGGCAACAAGAAATTAACTGTTTTTCCGTTACGCCTAGTGGCGTTTATTGGTACAACAGAAAATTAATTGTTGTTTCCGTAATCTGAGTGACTGGCAAGCGGATGATCAGCCCGCTATATGCTAGGACTGAACAACACTAATTTCACAAAGTTACTCCATATATTAACTTTCAACGGACGACAGGCCAGTATTCGTGACCGAATTTCATTGGCGTTTGAGACGGGGGCCCATTTTTCGGGGCACATACGTTTGAACTAAGTTTTTGCATGGATTCGTCCCACTTATGTATATTTTTATTTCACATTCAGTTTCCCTTAAATCTGTTTATAACTTTACCATATTTTAAAAAACAACAACTTGAAAAGAAGTGACCCTTAAATTTAAAAACTGTATGAAAACTCAAAATGTCAGAAAATTTCAAATATAGGAATATTGCCCCGTCCTTAAGGAGTTAATCACTTCCTAGCAAAATCTTTCTATCTACTCTCTGGCGTGTGGTCTCTGTGATGAAAAAATGAATAAATCCAGAACCTTTAATTAACATGCGAGTCTTTACAGTCGAAATGTTCGCCCATAAGAAATTTAATTTCAGGCTTAGTTTATTTTGTAAACCAATCATCACTGTATGGTGTTTTGATTCGTATCATCCACTTACGCGTCTATAATTATTTGGGAAGGATTGTTTATTTGAAATAGATTAATAAACAACCTTAGATAATAGATGTGCAGATGATACAGTTTTGTTAGCTGAAAGTGATCAGGAATTATTAGAACTGTGTTAAGGGAAGTAAACAAATAAATTTGTTAATTAACAAAGGGACATACCAAATTTTTAAAAGTGTTATTATTTTCATATTGTAAAGGTTGTAAAATAAAATGTTTAGCGCTTTGTAATGATTAAACCCTTTTAAACAAAAGTAACCGTTTTGTATTTTAAAAAGTAGATATTTATTAGTATTTTGTTTTAATAAAATAAAAAAAATAACAATTTTAGGTAGTTACATTTTTTCAGCCAGTCTTAAGTTTTAGTAGTAGAACTAGTCTTTCAGCTTACATTTTTAATTAGCGACATATACACATTAAGCTCTTCATGTAATACGAGTTCACCTTAGACCTAATGGACACTCTCCCTCAATCCAGGAAGGGGGTTTACAATACCAAGCCCAGGCGATATTTTTCAAGTGTTTCTTTGTTACAGCAGCCAGACTGGACACTGAAGTTACTTCAGAATCCAAAAGAGCCCGAAATTTTGAACCACTATAAGCCCCCCTTGTCATATGAAGTTTCTGGATTACTAAAATTCACCCCTTTCTATTCCCCTATTTTATTTAAAATGTTTTAACCCTGAAGATTGACCATTTAAGTGTGCAAATGAAAGGTTGAATACGCACGAGTGTTATTTATATGTAATTTATAAGGTACCTGTTATGTTTTTCCACTTTAAAATGTACACGGTTTTGTTAAAGTACCGTTATCACATTCTTTGTTTGTAAAATGCAACAGGTTTTGTAAATTGAAATGTTTAATTATTTATATTTACTGTTTTAAGTGTGCAGATGAAAGCGAGAGTTACGCACGAGTGTTCATATGAAATGTAAAAATGTACTTTCCATGTTTTCTATTTTTGTAACATGTACACTGATTTGTAAAATTGCAAAGAAATGAAAATAAAGTTCACTTAAAAAAAAAAAAATCAGATCTAAGGGTCTTTTATATTTGGACATACGCCCTAATATAACCATGTCTTCTTCTTCTTCGATCCTTAACCACCGACCGTCAAAGCAGTCAGTGGCCATCACGCCTAGTGGCGTCTTGTAGGGCAACAACAAATTGATTCCACTTTGCACGGTCGGTGGCCATCCTTCGTACAGTTGGGGCACTGTATAACCATGTGCCCAGCACAAAAGATCAGTACAGTGACACTTATGTGTCATTAGATCTTTTGTGTGAAAACACAGAGGATCATTGGTGACCAGTGTTGCCACAGCTGGGTATTTTTTTACTAGATCTGGGTTTTATGGCTTCCGTCTGGGTATCTGTGTATTTTTTTTCAAAATCTGCATTAATCTGTGTATATTTGACAATTGACATTTACAATGTATGTATATTCTGCGCACTGAGCGTTATACATTATATTTATTATATTATAATTAAATGTAAAAAAATTATGTGCTATATATTTTTTATTCCACTTAAATTTAACTATTGTTTTTAACCACATCAATGACGTTTTTTTTTACTCGTTTACATCAACAATCTATTTCCTTTTATTCTGTAAATGGCTGTCATCTACAATACTCAGTCATTTTTATTTTTGCGATGTGTTTTAAAATATTCTTTTTAAATTTTAGACTTATAAGATTATAAAATGAGCGATGATGAAGGTACGCTATGTAGTTGTAGCAGTATGACAACACACACGCCACCTCACTCCTCAGTATGCGTCGAAAGAGTGTTTTCGAAGGTTAACTTAGTTAAAATTAAACAAACCAACAAGCTTTTGTGTGAAACAGTTTCCAATCGAATACTAGCCAAGCAAGCAGTTGCCAGAGATGGAGTTTGTCATAAGTTTAATCCTAGTAAAAGCGTGGTTGAAGATGTGCGTGAAGGATGTTGTCGGCAGAGATATGCAAAGATTTTGGAACTCCACAATCAAGATTCCACGTTGTCAATTCATGCATATGATCTTGACGAAGGAGTTGTCGACATGAATGCCGAGTCGCAATTTATTCCACCACACTTGACAACACTGTGACACTCACATACATATAACACTCTAAAGGATATCTTAAAGGAGTCACTGATAACTTTTCAAATAACAATATGTATTCATTGCTGTCATGAATGTATATGTGTCCTGATTCAAATACAAAGGGAACCAGGAATCACAATCAATTTTAATTACACGGTATATGTACAGAATTTATTAATATGATTCATGTAGTGACATATATTATCAATGGTATCCTATGTGTGTCAGTTGTGTAGTGTTAATATGAGGTAATACTGGTTTTGTTTTGTTCAAGCTCTGTTGGTATTTGTCATCATGACTTCAATAGTTTGTTTCTATGGGAACTAGTATTGGAGATGTTCTCAGTTCCTGGTATTAAAACAATTTACTTCCCCTCTTAAGTTTATGTTACAATGTTATTTTAAGATGGGGGTACATAATGTTGAGCTCAGCTGGCCACATCAGCTTATCTTGCGTGATGGCGGCAGGAAAAGACTCCTCTGCTCGATTTCTCCCCTGTGCTCTGGAGACACCTCACTGATAGCTAAATGGACCAAGGAGTATGCTGTCCGACTCTGGATTCAGCAAAGCTCTGACCAGGTGCTGCTCAATAACTGTAAGACCACGGTCCCTGAAAACAAGAAGGATGTACCTTCTACTTCATAACTAATTTATACTCTCTTTCTACACTGAGCACAATACATCACAAACATTGAGTTCAGAGCGTTAGGCCAACTGTCAGCTTCATCTGAAATACTTTTTACCAGTATTTCCCTCCCTAATGGTTACTACGCCTCTGCAATTCCAGCATTATTTCTGTCTAATCAATAATCTAGGTGTCAGTGTACTGTTTGGCCATTCCATGCAGTTTTACTTCCTCCGACACCTTCTGTTCAGGCTGGAGCATTATAGGCTTTACATCATGTTTGCTACTGAACTACACATATATACAGGCATAAATTAACAATTTACATTCAATTTTCATTAAAAGATATTGAATATTTCAAACCTACCACAATTCATGGAAATACACAGATACGTTGACTAGCAATGAATTCTGGCACAAATACTGGCACAAATTCCCATCTGCTTATGTTCCAGGCTTTTATTTAGCAAAAATATGAGCTGGCTTCAACGCACTGTTGCTTCATCAAGCTTATTTGAACTAGTGGTCTCGAACTAACGCTCTGAATTGTGTATATTCGCAGCTCTAACCAATGAAACCACGTCTCCACATCTTTTCAAAAAAAGTACCCCGTCTATTCGTTTCCCATAACAACACAAGATAGTATTTATAGCCCGACCAATCGTGTTTAGTCTTATATTTGTTGCGCTCCAATCAATTTGGAGTTAACATGGTAGGCTATTTCCGTACGTAAGGTTTTTTCAAACACGTTAAAAAAAATTTTATGAGCAGAAATGATTTCATGCTGTCAGGCATCCCCACTATTTTATTTTGGTTATAATTTATTAATTCCTAGACTATTTGCGTAACGTTTTACATATTCTTTGTCAGCAAGCCCTAAGGAACCCAAATATACAAATTTAAAAGAGCTAAGTGGCTGCGTTCAAAATATGCAATTTCTTCTACCTCCTGTTTCGAAGATGTGTTGTCTGGGTACTGTAATGTTTTCAAACGTAAACCCATCTATTGTCATCTTTCCTAATAAGAGTTTTTCAGGATTTAAAAACCTAACTCTGGGAAGGTTAGTGTTTTTATCACTGTCCGTCTGAAAAAAAGTTAGTGCATGTGGCCTTACACGCGTGATGGCAGCAATTGTGTATCGCGCGACGCGTGTTGGGGTGGCATTAATAGCGAGACACGTGTTTAGTGTTGCATGCGTTCCTGATTTTCAGCCCTCCCTCTCTCTTTCTATTTGAGTCCATCTGTTCGTTCGTTTTGGTAACGTAGTATAATTAATGTTAGGATTAATTTAGGTCATTACGCAGTGTGCCTCTCAATGTTTTTCTTAGAAATGCAATACCCGTTTTAATGTGTTGTGGAAACGCTTGTATTTATGCAGTGGCTTATATTTAACGTGGAAACGTTACAATTTGCAGACGAAGGATAAAACAAAGGGGATTTCGAGTACATTCTTTGTGACAGCACTGTTATTTTACCATTGCTCTTTTCTTTATTAAATGTATTTGTTAGGCTTTATATTTACCTGATAATTTATATATGTGGATTAGAATATTTCACGACACCTCCCCTCTTAAAACAGACATTATATGTCAGTCCTTTATTCTATATACACATAGATAAATGTAAGTCAACTTGACTTTACTCTGCTGTGGTGCTATCATGGTTTTATGTAGTTGGGTCCATTCAGAGTAGGCACTACTCATGAAATCTGCCTCAGACTTCTACAACCAATAATATATTTCGGTTATGTTACTGAACAGCCGCAAGTGTGAGTGCTTGTCTTAATGCTGCTTCGCAACCCGTATTCACCATTTCTCTTCTCTGAGTCTGCGCAATGACATGTCCAGAGAACATTATATTTCCCTCAAAATGTACGTTATGAGGAGATAACATATACCTGGTGATAGCAGAGTTTTCGTAGTGGATCCCATAATCTTCTTATTATCCTGTATGAAACATTCGGAATATCCTCAATCAAAGAGGCAACTCAGGGATTCATTACGTTCCTCCGAAATGTTTACATCCAACAATTTTTCTCATCATTCTAGAGAAGACACTAGGCGCATTCTTCAATCCAAATGGCAATCTATTAAACTCATAGTGTCCTTCTGAGGTACTAAAAGCTAGGTATGGTCTAACCTCAGGCTTTACTGGAATCTGATAGTATCCTTTACTCAGATCCACTTTTGAGAAATATTTAACTTTATTTAGTCTGGCAAACAGCTGATTTGTATCCGGCAATGGATCCACCTGTCCTTCTGTAATAGCATTCAGTCTCCTGTAATCTATACAGAGTCTATGTTCTCCAGAGGGCTTCCTTAAGAGTACAACACCGGAACTATACGAAGATTCACTGTGTGAAATAATTCCTTCCTTCAATAGATAGTCTATCTCTTCCTTCAAAGCTTTCTCCTTAGCAAACGGAATCGAATATGGTTTCATACAGACAGGTGTGGGGTCTATCAGTTTCATATCATATTCCAATAGGTTTGTATGCCCTGGTTGGTCTGTTAACACCTCTGCATGATTATTTAGAACCTGTTGCACTCTCTCTTTCTGAGTTTTTGTTAAATGTGTACTGATTTTCACCTGTGCTGCTGTCTCACAGGGGTGTAATGGATACCCAAATGATGAAAGTGGTTCCTTTTTCATCTCCATGGCGATGGACAAGGTCAACAAGTGTGTCTCTTCCTGATGTTCTCTTTCCAAATATTTCTTCAGGAGATTCACATGATAGATTTTTTCTTTCCCCTTCTTATCTATCTTATAATTTGTTCTAGACACCTTCTCTAGAACTGTATATGGACCTTGCCATCCAATCTGTAACTTATTCTGACTCCCGGGCAAAAGAAGCAGTACTTTCTCTCCCACAGCCAAATTTCTGTCTTTCGCCTTCCTGTTATAATAGGCAGCATGTTTCTTCCTGGCTTGTTTCAAATTTTCATTGGCAAGTTTCCAGCCAGTTTTTAAACGAGTGGTCAGCTCATTCACATATTGGTATGAAGATGTAATGTTTTCCTCTGCCTTTTCATCAGTCCACGTTCTTAACAAAGCTACATATGGACCTTTAATTGTGTGGACCTATTTGTCCATGCACCGGTATGGTCTCTTCCACTCGAAGCTCTATAGTGATGATTTTTCTTCCCAGAATTATCATTCACAAAACGACCGCTACCAATTTTCTTTTGGGGCTTTCTCCCCACTTAAAATTCTTGATGAGAGATTTCCTCTCTACATCCTCTTCCTCCAGTTTGTTTAAGTCCGATTGAGGGATTTTCGGCTTATCCTGGGGTAAGACATCTTTTTGCACTCTCCGCATAGTGGCCATTGTAAAACAGTTAAGTGAAGCTTGTCCGTGAAAAGGGGCTTCCCATTCCATTTGGTCCACTTTATCAAATCTATTTTTCTTTTTATTATCAGGCCTAATTTTGCCCCGTGGCGTGTCCAGGTCCTGATCCATGTTCCCACTTGTGGGTGTTCCCTCATGTGCTATGCTACACCTTTCTACAAAATTCTCAATGTCCCATCTTGCTTTGGGCCAATAATAATTGTGAGCCACCTTTTGAATGATGGTACCTATCTTCTCATGGTCCCCATCTGGTTTCACATGTAGGCTCCTTATTAAGTCTGCCCTATATCTTTTAGGAAGTACCAGCTGTCCCTGACCTTTGGATCTAGCTCCAGTCTTCCTATACATCAACTTGTTTTTCATGTAAAAATCTCCCTTGCCTGGAGTTGTATGACAAGTTGACAATTTTCTGAAACAAGGCTTGAGTGTTTTATCCCCAGCCTGTGCCTTCCTCATCTCTTCTGGAGTGGTATTCAACATAATATCCTCCTCCTGTCTTGAGGTCGACCTGACCTGAAGGGTTGCCATATACACAGGTTTCCTTCTGCAACGGTCAGTGTCATGATTGTCCATCTGACAATTTTTACACCACCTTTTTCCTTGGTTGAAAGATTTTCTTTCATCATATTTCCTTTCATCGAATTGTGGGAATTTATTTTTATTTTCATACCGTGGCCTATCAAATTGGTGCTTACCTTTGTTTTGATCCCTAGGATCAAATTTATTAAAGTTCTGTGGTGCCCTAAAGTTATCCACTTGTTTCTTTTTATTACCTGTTACCTCTGCTTGAGCTGCTTGATACCTTTCAGCAACATTTAGCAACTCACCCAGCCTCTCTGCACCTTGTTCCATGAGAAACTTTCTCAGGTCTGGAGCCATGGACTCTCTTAATTGCTCTATAAGGACCATTTCCTTAAGATCTTGGGTTTTCCCCAGAGAAGTCCATTTCTCCAAGTATGTCTCTATTCGTGCAGAAAACTGGTGATAGGTTTCACCTGACAGTAGTTTAGCATTCCTAAATTTTTTCCTATAAAATTCTGCATTCTTTTCATATCTTAACAAAAGAGCCTGCTTTAGCATGTCATAATTTTCCTGATCACCTCTGCTCATTTTTGCAAAAACCTCATAAGCTGCCCCACGAAGTCCCTGAGATAACTTTAAGCTCCACCTTTCTCTCTCTAACCCATACGTGGTAGCTAATAGTTCATACCTATTTAGGTAGCTCTCTATATCATCGTCTTTCTCAACAAAATGATCTAAATGAAAATTCATAGCTGAGGTTGAGGCTCCTTGGCTAGCAGTGGCATCAGAGGCAAAGGGACTGGCACCATTTTCAGGAGCATGGCCTTGAAACTCAAACTCCCTTAGTCGTAACTCATGTTCCCTTTGTAATCTCTTCTCCTCCTTTTCTGCTTCCCTCTCTGCAGTCAATCTTCTTTCTTCTGCTTCCCTTTCTGCAGCTAATTTCTTCTCTTCCCTTTCTGCAGTCAATCTTCTTTCTTCTGCTTCCTATTTCTTAGCCTCAGCCTCAATCTGCAACCTCTTAGTCTCAGCCTCAGCCTGCAACCTCTTAGTCTCAGCCTCAGCCTCAAATTGTAACTTCTTAATTTCCCTTTCAGCCTCTAACTTTCTTTCGGCTTCAAACCTTCTTTCTTCGCGTTCAATAAATTTGTCACATTCCGTAGTGACATAGGCAACCATAACTTGCCCATCTAATCCTAACTCTTTTGCAGTCTGAACAGCAGCAGATCGAAATTTGGCCAGGTCCGCCATTGTCTATCAGGTAAATTTATACAATGTCTAACCAACAATTCAATCTCTAAATATATATCTAATGGACAACACAGGCACCGTGAGCTCAACCTTATTTAATTCCACCCAAGGATACCTTTTAATTCTTATATTCCCTGAAGTGAATTACCCCCACTATTTTTAATAGGTAAAGATTCAAAATCCCAAGAGCGAGACCCCAATATATGTGGTGAAGTGGGATGTTATAAATATTTATAGGGGACTTAGTGTACTGACTGAGATCAGCTGTGAAGGTATCTATATCTAATAAGAGTAGTGTATTATAGATAACCTTACTTGCTGCCACATATATATATATATCTCAGTCAGAATTATTCTGGAATAGTGTGATGACTACGTTGTATGTCTAGGGTATGTGTATGATGAAGTGTAAGTCATAACAACAACAGACAGATAAACAATTTAATTTATTCCACCACACTTGACAACACTGTGACACTCACATACATATAACACTCTAAAGGATATCTTAAAGGAGTCACTGATAACTTTTCAAATAACAATATGTATTCATTGCTGTCATGAATGTATATGTGTCCTGATTCAAATACAAAGGGAACCAGGAATCACAATCAATTTTAATTACACGGTATATGTACAGAATTTATTAATATGATTCATGTAGTGACATATATTATCAATGGTATCCTATGTGTGTCAGTTGTGTAGTGTTAATATGAGGTAATACTGGTTTTGTTTTGTTCAAGCTCTGTTGGTATTTGTCATCATGACTTCAATAGTTTGTTTCTATGGGAACTAGTATTGGAGATGTTCTCAGTTCCTGGTATTAAAACAATTTACTTCCCCTCTTAAGTTTATGTTACAATGTTATTTTAAGATGGGGGTACATAATGTTGAGCTCAGCTGGCCACATCAGCTTATCTTGCGTGATGGCGGCAGGAAAAGACTCCTCTGCTCGATTTCTCCCCTGTGCTCTGGAGACACCTCACTGATAGCTAAATGGACCAAGGAGTATGCTGTCCGACTCTGGATTCAGCAAAGCTCTGACCAGGTGCTGCTCAATAACTGTAAGACCACGGTCCCTGAAAACAAGAAGGATGTACCTTCTACTTCATAACTAATTTATACTCTCTTTCTACACTGAGCACAATACATCACAAACATTGAGTTCAGAGCGTTAGGCCAACTGTCAGCTTCATCTGAAATACTTTTTACCAGTATTTCCCTCCCTAATGGTTACTACGCCTCTGCAATTCCAGCATTATTTCTGTCTAATCAATAATCTAGGTGTCAGTGTACTGTTTGGCCATTCCATGCAGTTTTACTTCCCTCCGACACCTTCTGTTCAGGCTGGAGCATTATAGGCTTTACATCATGTTTGCTACTGAACTACACATATATACAGGCATAAATTAACAATTTACATTCAATTTTCATTGAAAGATATTGAATATTTCAAACCTACCACAATTCATGGAAATACACAGATACGTTGACTAGCAATGAATTCTGGCACAAATACTGGCACAAATTCCCATCTGCTTATGTTCCAGGCTTTTATTTAGCAAAAATATGAGCTGGCTTCAACGCACTGTTGCTTCATCAAGCTTATTTGAACTAGTGGTCTCGAACTAACGCTCTGAATTGTGTATATTCGCAGCTCTAACCAATGAAACCACGTCTCCACATCTTTTCAAAAAAAGTACCCCGTCTATTCGTTTCCCATAACAACACAAGATAGTATTTATAGCCCGACCAATCGTGTTTAGTCTTATATTTGTTGCGCTCCAATCAATTTGGAGTTAACATGGTAGGCTATTTCCGTACGTAAGGTTTTTTCAAACACGTTAAAAAAAAATTTTATGAGCAGAAATGATTTCATGCTGTCAGGCATCCCCACTATTTTATTTTGGTTATAATTTATTAATTCCTAGACTATTTGCGTAACGTTTTACATATTCTTTGTCAGCAAGCCCTAAGGAACCCAAATATACAAATTTAAAAGAGCTAAGTGGCTGCGTTCAAAATATGCAATTTCTTCTACCTCCTGTTTCGAAGATGTGTTGTCTGGGTACTGTAATGTTTTCAAACGTAAACCCATCTATTGTCATCTTTCCTAATAAGAGTTTTTCAGGATTTAAAAACCTAACTCTGGGAAGGTTAGTGTTTTTATCACTGTCCGTCTGAAAAAAAGTTAGTGCATGTGGCCTTACACGCGTGATGGCAGCAATTGTGTATCGCGCGACGCGTGTTGGGGTGGCATTAATAGCGAGACACGTGTTTAGTGTTGCATGCGTTCCTGATTTTCAGCCCTCCCTCTCTCTTTCTATTTGAGTCCATCTGTTCGTTCGTTTTGGTAACGTAGTATAATTAATGTTAGGATTAATTTAGGTCATTACGCAGTGTGCCTCTCAATGTTTTTCTTAGAAATGCAATACCCGTTTTAATGTGTTGTGGAAACGCTTGTATTTATGCAGTGGCTTATATTTAACGTGGAAACGTTACAATTTGCAGACGAAGGATAAAACAAAGGGGATTTCGAGTACATTCTTTGTGACAGCACTGTTATTTTACCATTGCTCTTTTCTTTATTAAATGTATTTGTTAGGCTTTATATTTACCTGATAATTTATATATGTGGATTAGAATATTTCACGACACTGTTAAAATATCTCATTTTCAAGAGTTCATATATTGTGTTAATATTAGAGTTAATAAAATCATTTTTATATAATTGTGAATCTTTGGTAATAAAAAATATAATAAAAATGAAGAAATAAATAAAAATTGGTAGCACACAGCTTATTTGTGCAAAAGTTGCACTAACAGATTGTGTAAGCATCGTCTATCCCGTGTATTTAAGGCATAAAATAATCTGGGTATTTCTGGGTCTTTTTTAGAAGAAAATCTGGGTTTATCTCTAGAACTTGAGTGGCAACCTTGTTGGTGACACTTGTGTGTCATTGGGTCTTTTTGTGTTGGGACATGCGTTTGTGTTGGGCGTGTGCCAATGCGACTCATGCGAGTTAAATGCGACCTCATGCGAGGAAAAAATAATGCGACCTCATGCGAGGAAAAATAATGCGACCTCATGCGAGGAAAAAAAAATCAGACCTTAGGGTCTTTTATATTTGGACATGCGCCCTAATATAACCGACTAGGTTGAACAGGACGCGCCTCGCCAAAACGAGGTAAAAGTTTTACATTAAAAAAAAAATCGAGCTTCTCGGCCTTTTGGCTAAGATCAAAGTGTCTTAGCCAGGGCCGGGATCACACACAATTTACACATATAACTCAATAAAGTCAATAGACCTAACTTTGAGCCCCAGAAAGGGTATAGAAAAACTTATTTAAAAAAATCTCACTGCAGAATTTTACCAACACTTCTTTCCTATCTAAAGTCCCCTTCTCCTAATCGTATATAAACAGGCCATCGAGAATAAAGAACTCTCACCTAGCTTAAACATGTCATACATCACTCTAATTGCTAAAGACAACTCTGACAAAACACTCCTTTAAAAACTACAGACATATATCTCTCTTAAACGTAGACTATAAAATTCTAACAAAATATCTGATAAACAAACTAAAACAATTCATGGCCACTCTCATACACGAAGACCAGCAGTGTAGCGCCCAACACAGACAGATTCATCAGCACACACATTTCATAAGGGACATAATTACCTACACGCACCATAAAGACTGCCAGTCGTCAATCCTCTCCCTCGATCAAGGGAAAGCTTTTGATCGAATATCACACTCATATCTTCACAAAACATTACTGCATTGTAACATAGGTGGAAACTTTAGGAAATGGATTGACATCCTTTACATGAAGCCTAAGAGCAAGGTTTTGGTGAATCATACATTCACTAACACTTTCACGCTAACACGATCTGTTAGGCAGGGGTGCCCTCTCTCCCCTTTACTCTATGTCCTAGTACTAGAACCCCTGCTAGAGAAAATTAGAAATGACAGCTCAATTCAGGGCACTTTTATACCAGGAAAGGGTGAACAGAAGCTACTTGCGTATGCAGACGACACCACCTTTTCCCCACCAAACGACAGGCTTATTAAAAACATCATAAACACATTCACAGATTTTAGCAAAGGTATTGGAGCTAAAGTAAATGTACAGAAATCAACAATAATGGGAACAGGCAAATGGAAAAACAAAACAGTCTTTCCATTCGAACTTTTACCAACTAACAACATCAAAATTTATGGCATAACATTTCCCTCACACCCAAACCGTACACACAAAGACACATGGTGGAAACTAACGACACAAGTAACAGATACTACATAGACACAAATTCAAAACCACAACGATTTTTGGGCGAGCAACAATAGTGAACACTTTCATTATTCCGAAATTAATTTATAAAACCACATTTTTCGACCCCTCAAAACAGACCAGTACAGATATAGACAAACAGATCAGAAGTTTCATTTTTAGTCGCACAATTTACAGCATAAAACATAAGACACTTATACAAGAAAAGAAACAAGGAGGGATTGCCCTCCAAGGCATAGAGACGAAGATTCAGTCACTTGGAATCAAACACTGGAATTATCATCAAACACCCAGAATAACACCCGCTAGCACACTATTACATGGGACTCAGGCTCGCCAGACTGAGACCACTGAACAACTCAATGCCACACCATTTCGGCTCATAACCATCATTTTACAAGTCATGCATACAAGCCATTCATGGACATGAAAACTCACTTCACCAGAAGACAAATGTAATCTACAAACACTTAGTCAAACTACAAGCTCCCCAACTACATCTCAGAATTAAAAGAGGACAGAAATATTTCAAAACAAACTATACTGACACTTTCACCAACTTACACAACCCTTACATCACTGCCAAGGCAAGAGAAGTGACTTTTAGACTTATATACAACATGACACCAACAACAGAATGGTATGCTCACAGATTCAAGCAAACATCACAATGTCAGCTGTGCAAAACACGCATCCAAGAAACTGAAGATAGCATTTATTTTACGTGCAGTACAGTCACACGCATGAGGAAGGCATTGCAAGATATGATTACCTTACACACGAAACGAACCGTAGACATTTACAGAGCTATCATGTTAAGCACGATCCCAAAAAACAACAACAGACACACAGACGAAACTTCTCAACTTATTATCACAGTACAGACTATTAATTTGGACTTTTCGGAATCTAGCAGTTTTCGAGCACCGCCTTATAAATTTGCAGATACTATTAAATATCTTCCTTCAGAAGGCATTGTCAATTGCTCCCGAAATTGTTGGGCAAACCACTACATCCTAGGCAATATCTGGGCTTATAGTATAAGTTATGCAATGAAGTAAAAAGTCATAAACCTGAATGCCTTAAGTATTTATATTTTTTTAAAAATTTCTTAAATAAAAATCATGTGTGTGTGGATAAAAATAAAATCTCAGGCGGACCAAAACCACCCCTTTTAGTCCTCTTTCTGCCAGCGTCTAGTGTGCTAAGCCTCTCGTAGGGCAACTCAGTTTTGGTGTGCCCCGCCACTACATCTGAATTTGAAACTGAGAACAATGCAGGCTAACAGATCGTCCTTTCTCTTTCTCGCGGGGATTTCAATAGCTCGTTCTTACTCCAGTTTCGCCCTTCGTATCTCCAAATGTCCTTGTTTCTAACAACACAATCTATTGTTGTTTCTCTTCAGAAAGCAACCACAAGCTTCGGTTTTCACCGGCGTTTTCGGGTGTGGGCGTGCGTGGTTTTCATTTGCGAAGTTAAAATCAAATTTATATTGCTTATGAAAGTACACAGTCAAATTTACATGAATGCAAACAAATGTCCAATTTTGGTATAACAAATTTTTTTTTTAATTGTTTATGAATGTACACAATCTATTTTACACGAATGTAAACAAATGTTCAACTTTGTTATTTTTTTTACTTTTCCACTTTGTACTTCTTTGTGTATTTTGATTTTGACAACCTGAGAAAGCACATGCAAGGAAAGAGTTATATGAATAAAGAATAGTTCGATGTATTAGTATGCAAAAAATTATGTACATAAATGATGTATGACGTTCACCTGCGTTTTTTATGTGTGTGTGTGGCTGTCTTCCCGCTGCAATAAGTTGGGTTTGAGACAAAAGTGTTTTCATTAAAAACTGTGAAAGGGATATTATTATATACATATACTATATACATGTATCGAACGCATATGCGCTATGATGTATGAAAGGGAAACCTCAACCTTCCCTGTTTTCAAGAAAGATGCTGAGAAAAAAGGGGATTAACATGGTTTCCATTAAATTTGTGAAGTAAAAAATCTTAATTATATAGTTTATGTATGTACAAAATCTAAGTTACATGAATGTTAACAAATGTTTTTGTTTTTTCCCTCATGTACTTGACTATTTAATTATACACGCATATGCTTTATGATCTGCTCTGATGCTGCAATAAAGACACGGACAAAGGGGAAACAATTTTTTTTAAATCAAGAATATTTCCAGCCACTAGCAGTCCTGTCAGAAATTCATCTCATCTTCTGTACATGACCTGGGAAATGTTTTTGTATTATATTTTACGACATTAAAGAAGCTGAATAAATCCAAAAAAGGAAAGGGGAAAAAAAAAAAAAAAAAAACCCAGTAAGACATGATCAACTGTAAACCAATGTTAACCCTTTCCATCCTTAGAATTTAGTCTCACTTTAGTTATTCAATTTTTACTCAATTACTTTAAAATGTTTAACCCTTGATATTTGTGCAATGAAAGTGTGAGTACGCAAGTGTTTACATGCAGTTTAAAATGCACATTCTATGTATTCCATTATGTAACATGTACACGAATTTGTACATTTGAAAAGAAAAGCAAATAAAAGTTAAAAAAAAATAAATAAATAAAGTCAAAAGACCTCACTTTACGTCCCAAAAGGGTTATTAAAAAAAATTTTTTTTTAAAAGTTAGCAATGACACAGAACGGGGACTTCGAAAATGGTTCCTTGTACCAAGAAAATGAATAAATATATCTGTTATCGATAAATTGTCAAAAAAAAAAAAAAAATCAAACACCCAGAACGACACACACTCGCTCATTATTACATGGGACTCAGACTTTCCAAGCTGATACCGCTGAACAATGTAATCACCCATTACTTCGGCCCTATGCCCTCATTTTATAAGACATGCATACAACCATTGTGACCGTGCTCTGCTGATTTTGTGAGTATAGGGCTGGTCACGTGCGCCAACAAAATATAGCTATGAATAGTGTGGTTCGATCACTGTTCCAAACAAGGATAGTTGCAGATGGTGACGAATAAATGCTTTGGACAAAAGCTTGTGACCACAACAAACAGACCGTACAGATGGTTGATGATTTTTCCGTAACTAGTGGTAAATGATATTCACGCTGACAGCGGTGAACAATAAACTGGAACGTTTATTTACATCGGAGAAAATTCAAAACATCAAAATGTCGTAAACATGACGTTCTCTACTTCTGCCCTTTCACTCTATATTCATTTGTCGCTACCACCATTTCAATGCTGTCATGATCTCTAAGGTAGTCGTGGCTTGAGAACCACTGTTGTACAATATTCTCTATTGTCTCTTGATCATGGAATTGACTGTCTGTTATTTTCTATCTAGTGCTGATGGCGTATCTGTAGTGACTGGCCAAACGCCAGGGATGTAACTTTCAGCCACCGTCTATGCTTCCCTACTTCATCTTTAGTTGCTGTCTATTATTTTGTACTTTATCTCTAGTAGCAGTCTATGGTACTGTTCTTTATTTCTAGTAGCTGTCTAGCTTATTATACTTCATCTAGGCTGGTAACTTTACATACCTGCGGGACCTTGAAAACACAACTTGACATTCTTGTCCTTGGAAATATGAAAATAGCTGACACCAGCCAATAATCTCTACTACAAGAAAGATGTCTCGAGAGGCTGAATAGCTAGACAAACAGTTTGAATACTTGTTCTGTGATGACAGAGCCCAACCACCTCAGTGGCATATTTGCCCAATGTACCATTACAGACCTCGCTCATCACTGTAACATTTTCACAGAGAGGGCAAGCAAGCATGTCCTACGCTAGACGCGTTCAAAAGCCGACTATCTTCATATTTTATGCCGATTTTACATTAACACTATTCTGCGCAAAAAGTGTTCACCATGACACAACTTTTCACGTGCGCGCTGGTTTTCATTCACTCACCAAAACCCTCAATGGACGTAATTTAAAGTCGTATCCCTTTGCTAACTAAGCTCAAAACCCATACACTCTTCTTTGCCTCTATCACTTAAACACCACTATGCAAAACACATCATAATGTCTGAACTGAATTTACTTTATAAAACAAAATGCCAAACTAAATCTCCAAAAGGGAAATTACGGAGTTATCTCCCTTCCACTCAAAAGCTCTCCTGCTCATTTTACTTCCCCTTAACAAAGTCATATAGTCTGTTAACCACTTTTTGTAAATTTCTTACACAATTTTTTGTACCGTCAATCTTTCTGTCTTATACTGCCTAGCACTGCCTGTTACACCACTAAGGGACATGAAAACTTAATTCACCAGAAAACAAATGCAATATATAAACAGTTAGTTAAACTCCAAGCACCTCCATTACACCTAAGAATTAAAAGAGGACAGAAATATGCTATAACAAATAACACAGAGACCTTCGCTAACTTGTACAACCCACAAAACACTGCTAAAGCAAGAGAGGTCACTTTTAGACTAATATACAACATAACACCAACAATAAAACGACAAGCACACAGATCCAACCAAATATCAAAATGTCAGCTATATTAGGGAAAGCATCGCAGAAACGGAATATCATTTGCTTTTTGAATGCAGTACAATAACACACACAATGAAACTACTGCAGAAAATCATCGATTTACAAACAAAACAAAAACCAGATACCTACAAAGCAATCATGTTAAACACAATACTAAAAACAGCAAATAGTACACACACACACAGATTTTGATTATTTTGTCAGAATTTAGAAATCAGAGTTGGAGTTTTAGGAATTTTGCCAAGTTTAATTATCACATTTGAAATGCTGGTTTTTTTTCTGCACATCTTTCACCAGAAAGTCTTATCAATCGCCCCTGAAATGGTACCTCTTCCTTAATAAGGCAGCCTTGATTCTTAAAACGACCCTTTCTTCCCCCACTGCCCCCTCCATTTCCTTTCCTCTTCCTTCTGTCTCATTCTCTGTCTATTCTAAAATTTTGTTAGTCCGCTTTCACCTTTCCTTACCTTCCTTTTCCCCCTCTCTCCTCTTAAGTTTTTAAGTTGGACTTTTTACCCAGCCGTGACAGTCTCCTTTGAAAACACAAGGGTTTTAGCTATGTGAGTCACATTGTTGTGACGAAATGGACGACCTCTATCGATCTTTGGTTCTCTCCGGCAGTATCGGTACATTTGTGGTACTGATTTTTATTATGTTGTTCAAATGGCAGGTCAATAGTGCGAACCACAATACACGACACCAGAAGTCCTCCATGGGCAGTTCAGCCTATTAATGACGCAATCACTTCTGTTGTATTTCTATCAAGCAGTATAGGCCGAATCCAACAAGACCCTTAGGACCTTAATACTGTGTCCAGTAAATGATAGTAGACTAGAACAGTGAGAACAGGATAGTGGGTAGGTTTGGTATTGTACAAACATTTATTACAAATTACTGGACACAGTATTAAGGTCCTAAGGGTCTTGTTGGATTCGGCCTATACTGCTTGATAGAAATACAACAGAAGTGATTGCGTCATTAATAGGCTGAACTGCCCATGGAGGACTTCTGATGTCGTGTATTGTGGTTCGCACTATTGACCTGCCATTGAAACATCATTTTTTGATGATGCGTAGATGGCAGAGCGGATAGTGCGATTCGCTTGCATGGCTAGGCGGGGTTGTCGCACGGAAGGTCCAGTGTTCAAATCCTGGGTAAGCCACTCATGTCTGTTGTTTTTCTGTTGTCTGGTGTTCTACTTCTTTATTTCCTGTGAGTGCCTGATAACATACCTTTATATTTGTTTCATATTAATTTACTGTTTACAGGCCTCAGGTTTCCCTCCCTTATTTGTAATAAATGTTCGCACTATTCTTTCTTTCTTTTCTTCGTTAATTTTCTGCTTATGAAGCAAGTAGTTTGTATGTTCAAACATTTGTGACACTCCTTGCAGATAATGTCACCGGTTTGTTACCCGGTCATCCCAGCCTGCGAGGAGAAACTGAGGTAAGATAGTCGCCGGGGCGTTTAGATTGAACCGCTGATAAGACGAGAGTACTGTCTGTGTGACACCTGTGGGCAGACAAGTGTAATATAATCGCTTCCGGTCACGTGGTTAAAAGTAATCATGGATTTATTACATTTTAGACAATATCAGTCAACAAATGGAGCCGCGCTAGCGTAGTGGTTACCACACAGCTCTGGCGACCGGGTGATTCAGGATCAAACCCGGGCGACGGCATTTGAGGATTTTTCATCGACCGGGATTCGGACTGGATTAACTCGAGACCTGGCGAGGACATTTGAAGGAGTGTCGTCGACCAGGGATTTGCGGCTCCTGAGCCGACCCAGCTCTAATGGGTACCTCCGAAATCGGCGAGTATCTGCCTGAATGGCGAGGGACACCTGTCTCTGTACAAGAAAAAAAAGGGATACTCACGTAAAATCAATGTCAGGTTAGACATTAATAATAACCTGAGATTTCGCCTCGAGTATTAGCGGGCGTACGAAAAAAAAAAGTCAACAAATGTGTTTGTGAGAGTGTATGCAAGACATCTTATTGCCATATATGGGAGACGTGACCTTTTGCAAAATTTTTCCATGTAGGAAATATGTTGAAAGTGCCACACCCGACATGTTTGAAATGATTGGATCTTTCTGATTAGATTCATAACACCATTGAGGGGAATATAGGCTGACTTTTTTGCAGTTTTTTTCTCTGTGAATTTCAAGCTCGCCAAGACAACATCAGACCTTCGCCAGAGTAAAGAACTAGATTCGTAATTCCTAATTGTTATCCGGACCTTTTATTGGAGAACCAGATAAGACTTATAAAGCACAGAAAATCTCTTTCAAATTTTAATAAGGAACACCGGGACCAGGAAATTGAAGAAACACGGAGTCAGAAAGGGAATCTATTGTAGAATTACAGCATCCCAGACGCGTGTAAGAGAACGATTCGTCTCTTTTATTCATCTGAGCAAACACGTCTGTAGCCAGGATTGACGTAAGTTGTGATTTACATTTCATATTTTATTACTAACATGTGAACTAACGTATATATGTATATATTACCATGTGAAGTTTAATGTGTGAAACTCGTTATTGGATGCCAAAGTCATTTGGGGCTGGCAACCTCAGTATCTAGAATGATGATTCATGAACCACCACTGCAAGCGCTGGTGATTGCTTTATTGATAAGTTTCGTAAAGAGAACTAAAAGCAAAAAGTAGTTCCAGGTTCCCTATGGAGCAGGGAGGTAAAGATGAAAGAAATGATGTACATTCTAAGAATCAGACTTACATTTTCAAAGCATTGTAAATGTCCCGATAAAAAGATTCACTTCAAAATTAATGTAAGTTTTCAAGCTTTAAACAAGTGTAAATGTCTTTGTGAAACTATTCATTTTAAATTAATAGAAGTTTCAAACTTTTCTGCAAGTGTAAATATAAAGAAAACATAAATGAATCTACATTGTGAACACTTTTCAAACAGTGGAGATGTAAATGTAAAACATATTATATCTGTACATTTAACCTTTCCATTTAAATGCAATGTAAAGCTAAAGCTATTCAGTTTAAATGTAAAGGAAAGTTTATCCCGAGGGATTAAATTTATTTCTCATCGAGTGTAAATTCTGACATGGGATGGTAGAATAGAAGAGGTGGGCACATAAACGTGTCGGAAAAAACGCCATACTCAGAAGAGCGTTTCGTTTTTATTTCTATTACCAGTTATTGGTGGTACCAGCAGAAAATACTATCTCTGGAACCAAGTGAAGGTAGAAGTGGACTGACGTTGTACGAGACGCCATCATAAGAGAGTCTTATAGACAGACGCAGAACCAACTTGGCCGTTACTCCTTGACGTTCTGGGAACGTACGGCTCCTGAACTTTGATCAGAGACAAGCGAGAACAGAGTGAAAGGAACTGACCCAGTGGGGGAAGAAACTACTATTGGCAGCTAAGTGACAATATCCGCTGCCAAAAGTGATCTCCTTTATTCAGTTAAATCCCAATCAAGCGATGAAACTTTTTTCCATAACTATTTAATTTATTTTCCAATTGTTAAAACTTAAAGTGATTATTAAATTTGGTTATTTGTAATGTTACAAATTTAACTTCGATTTAATCCTTTTAAATGTACTACATGTTTGTCTCAGTCAAAAATACTAAACACACACTCTAAACAGAACTATTTATATATATATATGCATAATTTGTATCTTCTTCTTTTATTATTATTTAAAAAAAGAATATGGATGGCACAGAAGTAAGCGTTTCTGATAGGACAATTCTTGCCATATTCTGCTGCAGACCGTGTGGTCTTCGGCCCGAGTACGTGAGTGACCGCAGTGTATAATAGGCAGGGAAAAAGCAACGAAGTTGGAAAAAAATTTATAAGGAAAATACTTCGTAAATGTGTCCTGACCTTGGCCGTTCGCGCCAGTTTCTAAATCATTGGAGATGTGACACTTTGCAGATTCACGAAGAATGGTGTAAGACACCTGTAATTACAGGACTGGGGCAGCCACGAAAGTCGTTAAAATAGCGGTAGTTGTAAATAGTAGCAGTGGAAAACGATTTGAGTGTGCATAAGTGTGTATATGTGTGTGGGAGAGAGCAAGAGAGCATGAGAGAGAGAACGTTAGAGAGAGAGAGAGAGAGAGAGAGAGAGAGAGAGAGAGAGAGCGATGGGTACTTTATTGTCCACTGGGAATATGTTACAAACAGGGAAAAAATCATAGTTTTAACATTATTCGAAGCCAAATTCGTGCTGTCTCTAAACTCCGAGCTTCATCTCTGAAACAAATTTTCTAAGTGTTCCAATACGAACTTCCGTCTTTGCAAGCCTACAAATGTGTGTTGAACGAATGTTCTACAGCCTAATTTTTTTTGCTCCAATCAAATCTGAGTAAGTGAGAGTATTGTTTACAAACGAGGGCTATTCCAAAATCAACCTCCGATTGGCTGGTAAAAATTTAAAAAACTGACAACTCTTTCATCTATGTACAACAAAACTGGATGCTACATCACTGCTTTACTTTTCCAATAGTCACCACCCAAATTCAGACTTGGGGAAAAAAATAATTCTAAGTCGCTTCCGATAAAAAACGCAAAATATAAATTACCTGAGATACCACCTACCTTTATTAATGTGCTAACCTATCGCTGCTATTATCTGTCAGTTAAGACTCTTAATGCAGGCGACTACGCCACGTTAAATGGTAGGTCAAACAGCTAGAAAAAAAATCTACTTTTACTATTCAGTAGAGAAAAATTTATTTTAAAACAATTTAAGGGAAAAAAATTTTTTCCTTAAAATTTTAATTCTCCGCCACAAAACTCCACCCGCCGAAGTCAGTTAAGAGTAGAGACGTTATTAACTGACTTTAAAAAAATCAGAATAAGGCGTCTTTAGCTTAGCTCAACTCTGCTAACTTCAAAACCTTTGTGACTGTTTCACAGTCACGCGATCCCAGCAATCTCTATAAAAAAATTTTTTAACCAATTTTCTCTGCCAGAGAATAATTTAAATAACAAATTTTTGTTTTCCGTAACTCTCTGCTGCTGTGGAAAGAAAACAATCCTATAATTATTTTGTGTGGTCGACCCCAAGTACTAAAAGAGTTGTCTAGGGGGTGTAATTATTTTTTTATACCCTAACCACACAAAGACAACTCACTCACACTCTATCTAGAGTTAGGCCCAGACTTAAGATCAGATCCCACTGGGCTACCCGTTAAGTGGTACTAATTTCTAGATCAGACTCAAAATCCCGGCGAGGAACCCATTTATTGTCGTAAATTTTATTTGAGATAGGTCTTAGAAATAGTGGTCCCGCTAGAGTGAAGAATGATGGTGAAGGCTCTATGATAGAAAGGGGTAAGAAATAGATAGTTGATTCACAAAGGTGTTGAAAAGAGTAAGGACAGTCTCTGAAATCGGGTAATTTCTCCGATCTGCCTATCTTACGACAATTTTATTTATCTGTAGACTCCTAAATCTCTCCTGGATAAACAATTGTTGCCAGTTACTCAACACTCATGTACACACACCAATTTGGTGCTACAAACACACGAACGTGAATACAAACTACATATAACATATATGGGGTAATGGGTCGGCCAACACAGTACTTTAAGGTTTATGGTGTTTATTATCATCTAAACAAAATCACAACATTTAGCATGGTACAGTCCAAATCATAGTTACAGAAAAATACAAATAACAAGTTGGGGGAGGGGTGTGTGTGGGGGGGGGGGGGTTGAAGAGTAGTATCCCAATATGCCCTTCCCGCTTGTATAGACAAAATAAACCCAGTCCAAAGACAAGTGGTTATCAGAAGGAGATAATTTAACCCAAAATAGATTAATTTATTCTGATAAGAGGTGGTACAATATTTGGTATGGGGTGTAGGAAACGAGTCCTATTATTCTCCAATGGTTTCCCTTGACTAAGCAGATTTAAGGGAGGGGAAATAAACAAAGGTAAGAAATCCCACATAAAGAGAACAATACAAGGAATACAGTAAAAAGGTATTTACCAGGTAAAGCAAATTATAATTTTAGCAAATGTATATATCTCATTCATTCATGCACGCAAGCAATGGCCATCACGCATTTTCTCACACACACTTACCGATCGTGGAATCTGGCACTCCATAGAAATATACAAACAGCAAGAAAACACACAACATATGTATGTGTCCTTTTTCTTCGTGTTCCAGCCCCAGATTTAGCGGGTTTAGGCGTTTAGCAAAGTGTCCCGAAATCGCTGGAAGGTGAAGCCTTAGTGTTTCTTTTGATTTATATATATATATATATATATATATAAAGTTTCTATGGGATGGCACTGTCACTGACACAGGTATGAGAATGGTGTGGTCTCCTGGAGTTTCACCGCTGGTGGTGGAACACTTCTTATAGCGTGATGACAAAGACTGATCAGTGAGGTATGTTTTTTCCTTCGGGGTTTTTTTAATCCACTGGCAAATACGTGACTGACAGTATGCAGGAAATATATGTTCTCTTCCACAGTAGAGCAGTAAAAATTATATATATATCGCTACTGGCAATTGTTCTTCTCCAGTTTATCTTTACAGACTTTATTGATTTATGATTGAAATGTTCTTGGGTTGCTTTTTCTCAGGTAAATTCAGAGAGCGAGACCCCAACAGGGCCGCCGCAAGATTATATTTAAATGTTTATAAAAATCTCTGGAGTTTATAGAACCAAGTCTGGAGGACTCTATATAGTTTGCTGGGACGCAAAGGTTTATGATCACCCTATGTGGAAAAATAGAAAACATGAAATCATAACGCAAATCAGATCATATTCTGACGCGCGATAAATTTACAGTTAAGACTATTTTATACACTCGCGTATTCAATTATATATATTTAAGAAAACTCTCCGCGAGTCAAATGGTTAAAAACACATGTCTATACAGAACTTAACTGTATTAATTGGTTATAAATCCCTTCGCGACTTCAAAATTAATTTAAGCATCTATTATTTTGGGAAATAACTTATAGATATATCATTTAATTTACAACTGGAAACTTTTGAGATGGGTTTATTTAATATGTTTAAATTAACACAAAATCCAGTGAAATAAAATGAAAGAACTAGACCACTGATCACTTGAAACTAATATATTACCACTGGCACAAACATAATGAATTTAAGTCTCCGATATAGAAGATATTCACAGGAAATCTTGTTCTCTATATAGCTAGCGCTTTCTTCAAACTGTCTGGCGCAAATGATAAACGCATTCTTCAGTGGTTTTAATATATAATTAAAGAACTGAAAGATCAGGGGGACACGCTAAAGTTCACAAGTTTTTTGATATCAGTGAACTTTCGTGATTCGCGCCCGCTAGTCCCTGCTCTATTACTCAATTCTCTGACCGCTCGCCTCCCCCCGTTCGTCTCAGTCTTGCGAGCGATTCCGTGGTTCACATTGAGATGTGAAATGACGGCGAGAAACTGCTTCGTCCGTTCTGGGGACCACCGCTGCCTTTGAGGATATTTCTCTCCCGATAAGCTTTGGCAACTCCTACTAGGCGGGGTGCCAGAAAGGTGTAGAGAAATGCTTGATTTAAATCGCTCTAGAGATTGGCAGTAGGTGTGGCCAAACTCAACATTAAGACAAAGCAATGTCCTGGTTGCACGCATGAAAACTGTTTATCATATTAATGAGCAACGTGGTGAAAGCTCCACTCTGCCATGGTGCATACTAATGAAAAAACGTGGGACCCACGTTGGCGATTAAATTTGCAACATAAATGAATGAGGGCTCTCATGCTCCCCCAGGGTCTACCATATCATCTAACAGTTCAGGGACGCTGAAATTCGTCTGTCACAATGGTCCTCCACTGCTTTCTATCCTTCGCAATGCGTACAAGTGTGGAAAAACCGTGACCATTGAAGCCCATATTAGATACTTTTGAGTTTTGGCCATTGTTGGACCACTACTGCAAAGCAGGGGAGGCCGTACCGTCACAATTCTCAACACCTGTTCAACAATTATGGATGAATTGCATGCCTGTAAATAATCTAATATTGGTTTTCTCTGTTGTTCATACTTCCTACATTTTAATAGGAAATGCTCTCTATTATTTTTGTCTAGACACTCTGCACAGTACAGTTCTTCTGTTCTAAGTTAGCCCATTCCTAGTTGCAGTCTAAGAAGTTTCTTATTGCTAGGAATTTTTAGTTCGCTATATACCTGACACGACGTGGCTGGTGTCTTTTGAGATGTTTACACAAAATTACTGATACCACAGTACTAATAGATCATTATAATACAACATTACAAATACAGCTTTACTAATACAGCGCCATAAAATTTTATCACAAGAAAAGTGGATTTTGTTTTTCCATGAGAAATAAGCGTGCCTTTTCTGCGCTAGTCTAGTATCAGGTCGCCTAATCGAACCGAAATCTGACGCTGAAAGGGGGGGGGGGGGGGCGTTGTTTAGGAACCACGTCCCACAACAAACAGGATGAGGACAAGTGCGTCTTTGGCGTCTGTGCAAGTGTAATCAGCGCCAGAATAACCAACACGCCAACATCCCACTTTGCGATCATCAAAGCCAGTTTGGTCGAGGATTTGGTGGTCAAAGGCGTAGATAAACAGAACAGCCAAATGAAAGGTGTAAGGAAAGAGGTGTTCTACTGGGAAAAACAAAAAGGAGAGAAGAAAAATTGCATTTTTATTTTGGTCCAAAATGACAGAATAATCTTTTTTTAATTGATGGAAAAAAATATTTTGTTCAACCCCTGATGGGTTATATTTAGGATACGTAGTGTCTTAAATTTAGATCGTACATTCAGTTACTGCTATTTGCCTATTTAGCAAAAGAACAGTCCGGCGACCACAGCTGAGGTTCAAAGATGTGTGCAAGAGAAACATGAAGGCTCTGGACATAAACCCAGCAGCCTGGGAGGATGAAGCTGCTGGTCGCACAAAGTGACGATGCTCCTTACGACGCCACCTCAGATTGGGCGAAAAGAAGCTCTCACAACAAGCAGAAGAGAAAATATCACGCCGAAAGCAACAAATGGGAAAAAAACAGATTAGGGCTATCCCCTCAGGGGCGCATTCCCATAGTCAGGTATGACTGAAGGGGCTACAACTACTACCAGTGTTGCCACAGCTGGGTATGTTTTACTAATCTGGGTTTTTTGGCTTCCATCTGGGTATTGTTTTTCCAAATCTGCATTAATCTGGGTATATTTGACAATTGACATTTACAATGTATGTATATTCTGTGCACTGAGAATTATACATTATATTTATATTATAATTAATTGTAAAAAATTATGTGCCAAATATTTTTTATTCCACTTAAATTTAATTCTTGTTTTTAACCACATCAATGACGTTGTTTTTTTTACCCGTTTACATCAAATATCTATTTCCTGTTATTCTGTTAATGGCTGTCATTTACAATACTCAGTCATTTTTGCGATGTGTTTTGAAGTATTCTTTTTAAATTTTAGACTCAAGCAGATAAACAGCATATTGTTTGTTTGTTTGTTTTTTTTTTTTTTGGTTATTATAAGATTATAAAATGAGCGACAATGAAGGTAGCTAGGTAGTTGTAGCAGCATGGCGACACACACGCTACCGTGTAAAAAAGTGAAGCCATGGTATCAGCAGGTTTTTTGTGAGGAATGGCTAACAGACATCGAACTGAAGGATTGTAGTTTGTCATAAGTTTAATCCTAGTAAAAGCGTGATTGGAAGATGTGCGTGAAGGACGTTGTCGGCAGAAATATGCAAAGATTTTGGACCTCCACAATCACGATTCCACGTTGTCAATTCATGCATATGATCTTGACGAAGGAGAAGTTGTCGACATGGATGCCGAGTCGCTGACAAGTGACAATTTTCAACAGTAACAAGTTACAACTAACATTTTATATTTGATTTGAGGAACATTTTGTTAATGTAACTACTGTACGCATGTTCCTGTTAAAATATATCATGTTCAAGAGTTCATATATTGGGGTGTTAATAAAATCATTTTTATATAATTGTTAACTTTTGGTAATAAAAAATAAAATAAAAATGAAGACATACATAAAAATTGGTAGACACAGCTTATTTGTGCTAAAGTTGCACTAACAGATTTTGTAAGCATCGTCTATCCCGTGTATTTGAGGCATAAAATAATATGGGTATTTCTGGGTTTTTTTAGAAGAAAATCTGTGTTTATCTCTAGAACTTGATTTGCAACCTTGATTACTACCATTTGCTTATACTTTAGTATTATCCCCCCTCGTTGTTTATTGTATATATCATCATCCTTTTCGCGCCTAATGGAACATAGAGCCACCTACTGCTTGTCCACTCGCAAGAAACCAGCACCTACCAAATAATGTTCTCTTGCAGCTTTGGTTTCTGCAGCAAGTTGCTGTACATGATGAGGTCGTCAGTCTCATGCGCAACATAGTATTAGTCGCCATACTTGTACGACATACCCGAAGGAAAAATTGGCCTATTTTGTTTTCGTATCACAAGAGACCCATGGAAACTACGAGGCACTTCTTGCCTATATGGTAAATGAAAATTTATAATTGTATGTTTGTGGTTTGATTCATGAAGTGGTAGATTTGTTTCACTCTTTTTGTGTTGATTATTTTTGGTATAACACGGGGTTGAGAGATAACGCAAGGGGGTGTGTGGTTTTATATTTCATTTTATACTTTTGATATATAACGTAAAACAGTAAAGATAGTCCTATAACAGATACTACCATAGGGAAGTGAAGTGTTAGAGATTTCACCATACTAAGTCCATCAACGAGAGGTGGGGCGACCAGTTCCTGTGACAAAACGTGGCGGCCCCTATCGATCTTTGTTTCACCCCGGCAGTATCGGTACATTTGTGGTACTGATTTTTATTATTTGCTTTCAACCGTCGCACTTTTCTTTCTTTCTTTCTTCGTTATTTTTCTGCTAAGTAGCAGATATTTGATTTTATCAAATCATTCGACATTCCCTGTAGGTGATGATAATCACACGTGCTTAGCGCTGCCCAGATTTGTTGGCTATAGGCGCGGCAGATTAACACGTACATCGGCCAGTGCTATCGGCTTAAGAACCGATAAGACATGGATGCACGCATCACCAAAGCTTGGAAAAGGGGAGACAACTTACAGACAGACATGGCTGACAAGATTACTTTAGATAAAAGTAAGATTGCTACATCTCGAACACATGGTCATATGCGGTTTCCGGTATGTTTGTAAGTTTGTACACAAGGGCATCGGACATCTTATTACCATATATGGGAGAGTTGACCTGTGCCTTACGTTCAAAATTATCCGATGTCGGAATATTTTGAAATTTCCCCATAACCCGCCTGTTTGAATATGATTGGAGTTTTTTGATAGCTCATAATAGACGAAGGCGTGGGAAGGGAGGGAATATAATCTGACCATTTTCTCAAGCGATTTCACTTGAGAAATCTCTCGCCAAGACACCAGAGTGCTACAGTGAAGAATTGGAATTCAGAATTCCTTCTTAATATACGGGACAGCTTTTATTGGAATTTTTATCAGGACTTACAATACAGCCCAGGAAATCTCTAACATTTTAAATAAGGAAACCGGGACTGAGGAAACTAAAGGACCACACACGAAGTCAGAGAGGGAACTTATTAAACTAACGACACACCAGACGAGTGAAGACAGACCGATTCAAGTCTCTTTTATTCATCTGAGCAAAACGTAAGTGAGTCAGGATTGGCTTATTTGTGGTACCAGCAGAAAGTACTATCTGTGGAACAAGAAGGGAACAGTGGCCTAAGCTTTAAGATGAAGGACCCACGTAGTAGACTCTCCTTGACATTTCTGGGAAACGAGCTCCACCGACAACCTTGATCAGAGACGAGCGTGCGCAGAATGAAAAGAACCAACCCATAAGACGGAGGAGAACCATCATTGGCAGCTAAGTTCAAATATATGCTGCCACTTGAACTTCTTGTAACATCTCACATTCCCTAAAGACTGTGATGATACATTTTCTTGATCCATAACTATTCAAATTATTTTCCAACTGTTAAAAACTAAAGTGATTATTACATTTTGTTACTTGTAATGTTACAAATTTGACTTCGATTTAATCATTTTAAAGTTACTGCATGTTTGTCTTAGTCAAATTACTACACACACTCTAAACAGAGCTATACTAAAATAATAGAATTCCACTGAGTAAATCAGGTGTGGGGGCTTAAACTAGCTGAACTTAAGAAGTGCTTATATCCTTCACAAAAGCGTCGGCAGAATTACAGAGTTAACATATTCAGCTAAAGAAGTATTGTTCTCGCTTATTCTGAATATCTTGTGAAGACTCCCTTTATAATAGAAGTGTCATCACCCTTCTATCTACATCTCTGCCAAGAGTAATCTTGTTCGAAGGTAGATACCTTTGAAGCCCATATTAGATACTCTTGAGTTTTGGCAACTGGTGGACCACTACTGCAAAGAAGGTGAGGCAATACCGTCACAGTTCCCTTCCTCGCTGACTTTTCCTTCCCTAACTCATAGAGTAGAGTCAGGTACCCATTTACAGCTGGTCCGCAATCGATACGTCAAGGCCTAAAAACCCAACCCCAGCAGACCCAAGTAGAACTGTCCCAACTAAGATGGTTTGGCCATGTCTGCAGAATGGGAGAAGGTCGGCTTCCACGACAAGCATGGGAAACTAAGAGCCAGGCATCTAGACCTCCAGGGCGACCCAGAGTCCGCTGGGAAGACAACATTGGACAATCTTTGAAGGACCGAGGACTAGAATGGAACCAGGCCAGAAGGAAAGCTGATAGGATAGTATGGCGCTCTCTCTTCCAAACCTCTACAACTCACAGTCATAACGACTTAGGAACGACTAAGTAAGTAAGTAAGATCTTGATTATATATTCAAATAGCAATAATGCTATGTGTTGTGTACAGGGTAGAGTGTGGAGGGGGCCAGAGATCGGAAGTGAACCCTACTTTGTTGAGGATTGTTGCATGGTCGGCGAGCATTTTGGTTTGTACCTGATTCGATGGTCGCACCATGTAACCCATCCACTGAATATAATGAAATAGCTAGCGTAGGTTGCTGTATGACGCGTTAGGCTAGTTACCAGAGTCCTTGTGTGGCCTTCGAGCCTTATGGTAGTGTATGAAATATGTGGCATGGCCACTGACTTGTGATAGTGTAAAACTATAAAAGTATATTACGGTAATGTAAAGCTGGTAAAATAAATAAATAAATAATGTGTAAGGACCATTGAGTCCGAAGTTATAAGTCGGTATAAGTAACCGCAACCATTTTATTAAAAAAACGAAGCCGAAAACTATGAACGCAGTTATAATATGAAAGGCGGATAGAGCCTGGCTATGGATGCCAAATTAAATTAAGAATATGTCAGAGTTCTTGAGATGTATATTAGGCAGTGCTCCTAATAGAACTATTAGCAGAATGATTAATTCTGTATAAAGATATTAATTAAGCCAAGCATTTGGTTACAAGAATTAAAAGGCAAGTAACAGACGTGTAATGTCTGATAAACTGTGAACTCGAAAACTGTTCGATATCAAGTGTTCTGTAACGTGAAACATTCGTGTTGTTTAACCATGATGAAACGATGTGTGATAATTAAATAATTAGAAGTCGTCAAATGAGACTTGTTAAAATGGAAAACGTGTTACAGTTCCAGTTTCAAATGTTGTATAAATTTTGACCGTTAATCTTCAAAGGTCGGTCCTAAATAGAACACTTCAATACCAGCTGCTAACAGTAGACACCGTCAGTATTTAATACAAAGTTTAATGAAGAAACACTCAAACGAAACATTATAACAATAACGTACATACCTTGTAAACCCACAGTTGCAGCATAAAGATACTACGTGTAGACAGAACAGATGCATTTTGAATACGGGAATTGAAATATAATATCAGCCCCATTATTGAAGCCTGAAAGTCTGCAACATATTATTGGTGTCAGAAGTGGGATTCATATGTCCTTTCTGTCACACGATTTTTTTTCAAAATATCAAGTATCTACGATTCCAGCCGTTCGAGGAATCTACGGTTGAGGAAATTGAGTCCGTTTGTACGATAGTGAAGTCACAGTGAAAAGTCAAACTTGAGAAATTCATCAAGGCAACCTGGCAAATCAACTACCGATTCAACTGCGCATGTCAGCACTATAACGTTTACAAAATGTCGAGACAGTTCTGCATCCTCGGTCAGAAGTTTCAATGCTGTTGACTGTGTTAGAAATGACCGTCAATTCTACGATCGTTGTTCATGATCCGATCCAGAAATCATAGTAGAACAGTTTTACCATAAATTGTTGTTCCGGATCCATCGTGGCAAGAAAGTACGAGAAATCTTTGTGCAACTTCAAGGCCGAGACGAATTTACTTCTATCAACCGGACATCAGCTGCTCACTTGACAAGATGATAGGAAACTCTTAACAGAGCGATACAACAGGAAGCAATCTGATCATCAGAAGAAGTCCCCCCATTGGACAAGGACAAGTGTTTCGGCCCAGTATACTCCTTTACACTCTAAGGGGGGCGGGCCCACTTGGGTCATGACTCCCAAGCGTCTCAGCCTCCTGTTGTCTTGTATCGAAAATGAACCCATTTCACTTATGGTAGCAACTTTAATCCACAACTCCGCCAGCCGTGGAGGCAATTGTGAAAGTAACAAAGAGAAGACAAATTATTCCGTTCGTTCCACCGCACACACTGAGACACCATCGCGAAGCCGCCGAGCCTAGCCACTGCGCATTCGCCACTGAAATTCTGACATTGACACCCCTATAATATACACCGCCTGTTGCCCCTCAGTCACAGCCCGTTCACTAGTACACCAAACAACTCAGCGTATTGTGGACTTAGAAAAAATTCCTGGTGTTTTCTGTACCGCAGCGTTTATTGTCACGATTTCCATTGCCCATTGCGGTTGTTCCACAGCCAGCCTGATGCCTTTTCGGCAGTTTCACTAAGCCTCTTCAGTGCCCTTGTTCTCGCCTGTCCCTTCAGCCCCAACAGTTTCAATAGATCATACACTGATGCAGCCACAAGCCCTCTTGCGCCCACTTCAACAGCCATGACCCTTGCAGTGAACCCATCGTGTCTCAGATCCGCGGCCAGATCACTATACTTGGCCGCTTTGAACGAATGTTGCTCGTCTAATCTGGATTCAAATGCCACGGTCAGTTCAATCAGTATGACCTGAAGTGTTGCTGAAGAATGAAGCACTATATCCGGACGTCTCCGCGATTTTCTGATACTCTCTGGATATGCCCCTCGTCCAGGTAGGTCTACCGCCATCTTCCAGTCGTTTGCACAATCAAGAAGAGATGGTAAACTGCTACCTGGTTTACTCGGTTTGGGGTGTGCTGACTTTCCTGCCCCCAGAAAGTATGTATTTGCGGTGCTCGGCCTGGGTTTGCTATTCGCCTTCATCCTTGCCAGATCTATTGTCGCAGCAAGCTCATTTAGCACTTTGCTATGGCGCCAAGTGTATCGCCCTTGCCCTAATGACACCTTACACGCTGAGAGCACGTGTTCGAGTGTCTGCCTCCCCGGGCACTGCTCATCATCCGACTTTCCCCATTTAACAAGGTTGGTGGCCGACGGCAGCAGGTCATACATTGATCTAACAACGAAGCTGAGCCTAAGAGGTGTCATATGCCATATATCATTCCATGTCAAGGACCTCTGCAGGGCTCCTTCCCATGTAGTCCATTGGCCTTGTTGGACCTGCTGCACTGCTTTTTGCAACCTCTTATCATTCTCAGCTCCTCGTATCTCATGAACTACCATGTCTCTGCGCTCCCTGCTTGATGCCTTGGACCACCAGCGGATGTCTCCATGACCAAATCCCCGTCTATTCGTTTGTGTGTATCCGATTACCTCCCTCAGTTTGAGTGACTCTTGGGCAGCATCAACAGCTTCTTCCACTCTCCACTTCCTTCCCGTTTTCAGTGTGGGCTGAATGGACTTAACCACGTCATCAGCTGACTCGCGTAGCATCATTGCAAGCCTTGCCTTTCCAACTTTGTACTCTTCAACAACTGACTTGAAAGGAAGCAGAAGTTTTGACTTTTTGCAGTACAGTGCTACATCTGACAGACCTGGTGGTACCTCTAGCCACTTTCTCAGGAACGTGTTGACCTTCTGCTCTATAGCTTCCACTGTACTTGTGCTTATTTCATGTATAAGCAGTGGCCACAGCAACTTCGGTATCAACATGAACTGGAGGCTTCCCAGTTTGAACTTTCCCAAGAGTCTGCTTTGGTCTATGATCTGTAGCCCTCTGGCTGCCATTTCTATTGTCTGTTGCACTGCCTTCGAGTCTTTTAATGAGGCATCGTACACCCTGCCAAGACTTTTAACAGGTTCCTCAATGACAGTAGGGATTCTTTGGTTGGAAACCATGAATATGTCCACTGCTATCTTCCCTTTCCTGACTGATAGGCTTCTCGACTTCTTGGGTTTGAAGCTCATTCTGCACCAGCTGACTAGTTCATCCAGGCGTGCTAACATCCTCCGGGCCGGATGTTCATCTGACGTCAGAATTGTTGTGTCATCCATGAATGCTTTGAGCGGTGGCATGTGACACTTTGGACCTATAGCCATTCCTTCAGCCGCATTGAGGATTACCTGCATAGCCATCACGAATAGTATCGGGGAGATGGTACACCCCATCGCAAGTCCAACTTCAAGGCCAATCCACTTCGTTGTGTACTCTCTGGTTGAAAATCTGACAGCAAACCCTGCGAAATACAGCTTCAGCATTGCTGCAATCTCTTGTGGAACATGATACATTTCTAGGGCCTGCCACAACATCTGGTGTGGAACGTATCCATAAGCATTCGCTAGATCCAACCAGATTACATGGAGGTTTGTTTTGTCAGACTTTGCCTTTTGGATGGCTTCCCAGATCAATGTGGCATGCTCTAGACATTCTCGTGTACCTGGGATACCTCCTTTCTGAATGGTAGTGTCAATGTACCCATTTGCCAGGAGGTATGTAGTGAGTCTTTTCGCCATCACTGAGAAGAATATCTTCCCTTCCACATTGAGTAGTGAGATAGGCCTGAACTGACTGATGTCTGTGGAATTTTGCTCCTTCGGGATGTAGACTCCGTTCGCCTTTCTCCATTCCTTGCTTACAAGCTGGGTTTTCCACGCATTCTTTAGTAAACTGAGCAGTCGTTTGAGCACTTCAGGGCATCTCTTATACACCACATATGGAACACCATTAGGACCTGGAGCAGACTTGCACCGAGCTTTCTGGACAATGCTTTCTACCTCTTGCACCGTTGGGGGCTTGGTGTTAAATTCAGCTCCTGGCTTACTCGGCCATTTAAGACCTGTCATGCTGCTGAGCGGCTCATCTCTGCGACCATCTGAATATGTCATTCTAAGGTGTTCTTCCAGGTCTTCTTTCTTGATGTTTAGCGTACCCGACCGTGGCTGCTCAAACAGTTCTTTGGCAAACTTGAAGGGCTCCCTGAAGAATCTTTCCCTATCCCTTCGAGTCTTCCTTCTCTTCCTGCACAACTTTTCTGCTCTACAAAGGGCATTATGTTGCCCTTTCAGGTGCTCCAAAACCTGTCGTAACCCTTCCTTCTCTGTGGCAACTGCGTTCTTGAAAAGTTTTCGGGCATGCTTCTTCTGTTTCCTGATTTCTTCTATTTTAATTTGTCTTCTACTTTTTCGTGGTGGGTTACCTTCCCTTGCCTCCCTCACTCCGAACACTTTGCGACAGTGCAGATATATTATGTCGCCGAAGATTTCCAGCTTCTTCTCCAAAGTTATCTGCTTCAGGCTGTTATCCAACTCTTTTGCCAAGGCTTCGTCTAGCTGTCCCCAAAGCCCTTTTGCACTGGCAGGTGGAAACTTGATTGCATCTCTCTTCCCGTCCAAGCAGTGTGTAAGATCATCATCAGGCAGATCAACTTGAATGTACTCAGCACTGTAGATTGACTCCTGGCTGCGTTCTTCTAACGTCTTATCCGTCGAGACAGAGCGCTGTTGATCTCCCCCAGATGACCTCACACACCCCTTTTTCGTTCGGTGGATTTTCATTCCTCTCTGAGTAGAGAACTCCCTGCCACATGCACATGGAAATTCCAGCCGTTGTTCAGAGCTCGAAGTCCGTGTAACGGGTCTGGTCGATTCTAACTGTGGATTCATCATTCCCCCCCCCCCCCTTTTTCGGTGAATCCTGCGGGCATCTATCGTAGCAATTGAATACAGCTTACGGGGTGCTAACTCGGTCAGCCGGTTTCTAGTCTTTCCCAGTGTCATCTGTCTTTCCAGAAGTCAATCGGTCTTTTCCCGATCGTCAGTGGTTTGACCATGTAACTATGATAGGAAACTCTTTACAGAGCGATACAACAGGAGGCAATCTGATCATCGGAAGTCCCCCCATCGGACAAGTGTTTCGGCCCAGTATACTCCTTTACACTCTAAGGGGGGCGGGCCCACTTGGGTTATGACTCCCAAGCGTCTCAACCTCCTGTTGTATTGTATCGAAAATGAACCCATTTCACTTATGGTAGCAACTTTAATCCACAACTCCGCCAGCCGTGGAGGCAATTGTGAAAGTAACAAAGAGAAGACAAATTATTCCGTTCGTTCCGTCGCACACACTGAGACACCATCGCGAAGCCGCCGAGCCTAGCCACTGCGCATTCGCCACTGAAATTCTGACATTGACACCCCTATAATATACACCGCCTGTTGCCCCTCAGTCACAGCCCGTTCACTAGTACACCAAACAACTCAGCGTATTGTGGACGTAGAACAATTCCTGGTGCTTTCTGTACCGCAGCGTTTATTGTCACGATTTCCATTGCCCATTGCGGTTGTTCCACAGCCAGCCTGATGCCTTTTCGGCAGTTTCACTAAGCCTCTTCAGGGCCTTTGTTCTCGCCTGTCCCTTCAGCCCCAACAGTTTCAATAGATCATACACTGATGCAGCCACAAGCCCTCTTGCGCCCACTTCAACAGCCATGACCCTTGCAGTGAACCCATCGTGTCTCAGATCCGCGGCCAGATCACTATACTTGGCCGCTTTGAACGAATGTTGCTCGTCTAATCTGGATTCAAATGCCACGATCAGTTCAATCAGTATGACCTGAAGCGTTGCTGAAGAATGAAGCACTATATCCGGCCGTCTCCGCGATTTTCTGATACTCTCTGGATATGCCCCTCGTCCAGGTAGGTCTACCGCCATCTCCCAGTCGTTTGCACAATCAAAAAGAGGTGGTAAACTGCTACCAGGTTTACTCGGTTTGGGGTGTGCTGACTTTCCTGCCCTCAGAAAGTATGTATTTTCGGTGCTCGGCCTGGGTTTGCTATTCGATGAATTATACCAGAGACTTGCATCTTGGTGCAGGAGTTTTACTCACGATGGCAGGAATGGAAAAAAGATAAGTCCTTGTGTGCATTGGGGCGCTTAAATTCTTTATTCCTGTTCATAAAGGTCTAGCTTTGGCCTTCAGTCCACAGTCACGTCACTTCACTGTCGTCTTTACTTTTCTATTGATTATTTTTGTGTTTCAAATTTATATTTATCTCTACTTCGTGGGTGGCTGGTGGGCTTGTTGTCTTCTGCAGTTGTCTTAGGAGAATTTCAGATTTCAACGACTTTTAGGGTCTGTGTCTGTATTTACTGACTGAGGGTCTAACGGTTTGTTTCGGTTTAGTTTGATACGCCTCAGTTTGCCATACGAACACCATTTTTTCGTGCTTAGCTGTGACGTCACGTCGTTCGTCATTTTTAATTTGCATGACCTATTTTCAGTGCAGTAAATGTTTATTCATTTGTTAATCTAAAACTCTTGTCTAATTGTATATTTAACGACGACTTGTCTTGTTTATTTTGTTAATGTTATTTTAATGTTTCTTTTTTTCTGATTAATATGTCTGAGTCTTCTTTAGTTGCTATAAATTCGTTACGTTGTGTTGCATAATTGGAGATATCACTTCACTGTGTTTCATTTTCTTGTGCCTTTCATTGTCAACTGTGCTCGTCTCTAGTTTACATTGAGGAACATATTTACATCACAGATTGATTGAGTTCAGAGTTTATATATTAATTTTATAGTTCAGGATAGATATTATATTATTGTAAGATAATTAGACACTATAAACTATAACCATGTCGATATTAGAAGATTTTACCAACATGGGTAAGAGTTTAGGTAAATCAGGAGCTGAACTTGAGGAATATACTTACTTACTTACTTAGTCGTTCCCCTTCTACCGTGAGGTGTAGAGGTTTGGAAGAGAGAGCGCCAGACCATTCTATCAGCTGTCTTCTTCCTGGCCTGGTTCCATTCTAGTCCTCGGTCCTTCAAAGATTGTCTAATGTTGTCCTCCCAGCGAACTCTGGGTCGTCCTGGAGGTCTGGATCCCTGGCTCTTTGTTTCCCATGCTTGTCGTGGTAGCCGATCTTCTCCCATTCTGCAGACATGGCCAAACCATCTTAGTTGGGACTGTTCTATTTGGGTCTGCAGCGGATGGGATTTCAGGCCTTGACGGATCGTCTGGTTGCGGACCATGTCTCTTCTTGTTACTTCAACCACTTTCCTCAGATACCTCATTTCTGAGTTTTGGATCTGGCTTTTGTGGGTTGTAGTCATTGCCCACGACTCGCATCCATATGTCAAAACTGGGACATAGGTGGAGCGGTATACAGCCATCTTCGTTTTCTTACCAACCTCTTTCTTGCTGAGGAATCCACGATTTATGACCTGAAAAAAGTCTCCCAGCCGCTGCTTTTCGAGTGGCCAACTCTTCTTTGATGCCTCCCTTTCGGTCTATAATAGCTCCGAGATATTTAAAGTGGTCGACCTGCTCCAGGACCTGTTCTCCCAACTTAATCTGATGTTTTCTTTCTTCTCGTGATATCACCATGGATTTTGTTTTAGAGCTGCTTATGACCATCCCTCTCTTCTCCAGCTCTTCCTTCCAGACTTGCAGGTTGGATTGGAGATGTGCCTCTGATTTAGCAATCAGGGCAACATCATCAGCAAATGCCAGCTCCAAAATATAGACCTGTCTCATCTTCCAGTACCCCACTGAATACTTTCTTGTTCTCTCCTTACATGCCTTGATGACATCGTCCATGAGGAGTATGAAAAGATAAGGTGACAGGATATCACCTTGTCTTACACCAGTGGTGGTCCTGAACTCTTCTGACTTATGGTTTGCTGTCCTCACATAATTTCTGCAAGACTTGTAGAAGCTCTGTATAGCATGAATCAGAGGTGCTGGAATATTCTTCCTTGCCAAACAGTCCCAAAGTTTGCTCCAGGGGACTCTGTCAAACGCCTTTTCCAGATCTATGAAACAAAGATGGATCTCACTCTTATACTCAAGGAATATGCAGAGACTAATTATGAGAAACACTTAGCTCATGCTGAGAGAATAGAACAGCGTGAGGCTGTCAAGCGGGCAGAAGAACTTAGAAAGTTTGAACTGACTGTCGTAAGTTTTTATAGATAGACCTTATTGTTATGGTCCCAATCGAGCAGAGGTGAAATCTAGGTGAGAGAAAGGTGTGAGAAATAGTCCTGTTTACAAGGATTACAGAGTGCAGGAAAAATTACAGTCTTGGATTGAGTAATTGCTCAGCCCAACCTATCTAGTACGACACACTTAAATGGAGACGTATTTTTTCCACTAGATACTGATTCTAATACACTGTCCTCTTGTACGCACACACAAACAATTTTGTAACATCAATACGTACATACGTAGAAACGAACAGGTAACTATGGGCACATATATAATGGGGCAGGGGAGGTTTTGACCAAAACTAATAGCTTAAGGTTTATTAAGTTTATTATAGCTTTAGAAAAATAAAGATAGGTTACAACAGTTAATACATCGTTATCATGTCATCAGGTGAAATTATAGTTACATAAAGAGAAAATAAATAAACAATATATATTCTCATAGACCCTTCCTCTGGAACATGGGAAAACTAGGAAAAGGATCCCCCCCCCCCCCAGGTTGTTTACCCAACAGATCAAACAAAGGATTGACAATGGGAGTGGGGGTTAGTCGGGACGGGTAACCGGTATGTCCTTAGTTTAACTATCCCGTGGGCCTTCAGGCTAGTGAGAGATAGATAACAGAGGTGTTACATTAGTATTAACTGTAGAAATAAATCCTTTCGTTCAGTTTCCACGCTCTACATTCATACAGTGAGCGCTCACAACAGGCAAACTTACCCTCTGCCGACACAGCATACGTCCAAGGAATTTATCAAACACAACATGAATTAAAGACTATTATATGTCTTGCTAATTTTGTCCCGTACAGCACCAGAAACCTCCGTATAGGCACTGCTATTTTCTCTCGGAGTTTTCGCTGGATGGGTGCGTTGGTTTATAATTTTTTCCTGGCGGGTCTTCTTCGTCGGATTTGCAGGTATTTAATTGGGAATAAGTTTGTTTTTCTAGGATTCTGTCGTAATGACTGGGAAATATCTCAAACAGCAGAATGTTACTCCCAGGCTGTGCTTGGAAAGAAATAGCCGTAAAGGTTCTCTGAGAAGTTGGTGGTAGAAACACTGGTTACTGTCATCTGGGTTTAATTAAATAAATTCGTGCAGAAAGTTTTGCCTCATCAGGCCAGGGAACTTTATATGATTTAATATAATATATCTGGCATTGTCCCGTTCCAGTTAAATTTTTAACACAAGTGAACACTTGACCGTTCTGGTTTTGCGAAGGACTTATAAGGGTCTCCAACAATCAGATTTTGGTATAGTCAATGCTATTTTGTTTGGAACATTTACTTTGGGATGCCATAAGACATCTGAACATGACTCTCTATATATAAAAAAAAAGTTGGATCGAAAAAAAGGGTATGACCACCGTAGCACCAGAATGAATTCAATCCAATATAGAAGAACTCCAAAGAAATCTTGTTAGATTCTTAGTATAAGCTAGTTACTTCTTCAACTCTCTGGGCATGAATGATAACTGCATTTTTCAGCGATATCAATATATAGTTAGTGGAATGGAAAGTAATAACGACCTGCGAAGTCTCTCGCCTTATTAGATCTCAGGGAACTATTTCGTTTCTGCGCCGCCAGTCCAAGCTCTCGATTTCCCCGTTCGTCTCGGTCCGCCAGCGATTCTAGCCCTCTTGCCCGGTTCGCACTTTCGTGCCAACCGAAGGCGTGAAACTCTGCTTCGTTCTTCTGGGACTTACAACAGTCTTTGATCAACTGACCGCTTGCCGATTCTCTGGCAACGCCTTTCTAGACGGGATGACAGAAGAAGGTAAGGAAATGCTTGATTTTCATCGCTCTAGAGATAGGCAGTATGTGTGGCTAACTAAACCTAAGACAAAACAAAACTCCTGGATCCTCGCATGATAACTGTTTACATACTAATTAGCCCGCGTGGGGGGATTTCCCCGTTGCTATTGTGCATACTAATTAGCACGCGTGGTAGAATTCCACGTGGGAAACACGTTGCGATTTAACTACACACAAATTCAGGGGCCTCGATGCTATTCAATGCTACTCTTATTATCATCTGTCAATTCAGGGACAGCTGAATTTCATCCTATCCGTCACAATCGTCCCCCCTTTGGGACATGAAACCATTTTTCATGTTTCATTTATGACAATGAAGCTGCCCTGATCGGTAGCTTTAGGATGATTGGTATGTTCGGTTTCCTCCTCTTCTTCAGTAGTCCAGTTTCTACTCATGAAATCGGCCCCGACATTCTGTCTTCCCGGAATATATTCCACTTTGAAGGAGTAAACGCTTAATAACAAGGCCCAACGCATGATTCTTGCGTTAAATTCCTTATTTGCGCCAAGAAAAGCTAAGGGAGCGTGGTCTGTCTGCACCGTAAATGATGTACCGTAAAGAAATTCATGGTGACGTCTTATTCCGTTAATTAGTGCCCAACATTCTCTTTGAACTGTGGAGTAGTTACGTTCAGCCATATTCAGTTTACGACTGCCATACGCAACTGGGTATAACAGATTCGGATCGGTGTCATCTGCTTGAAGCAGGGTTGACCCGATGCCCTGACCCGAAGCGTCGACCCGTAATATGAAAGGCTTCTTGAGGTCAGGTAGCCTCAAAATGGGGTATCCGGACAACTGTCCTTTTAAAGTGCTGTATGCTTTTTCGCACAGCGAATCCCAAATAACCCGGTCAGGTCGCCCTTTTTTGGTAAGGTCAGTCAGCGGTGCCGTTAGCCCGTTGAAATTTTGGATGTATTTCTGATAATACGCACATAGTGATAGGAAAGAACGGGTGGCTTTCTTCGTTTGGGGCCATTTAGCTGCAACTATTTTCTCAACTTTTTTCCTAACAGGCCACATGCAGCCATGAGAAATAGTGTGCCCCAGGAAGTCTAGCTTTTTAAACCCGATGAGACATTTGCTAGGTCTGGCTGTGAGACCAGTTTCCTGTAGTCTCCTGAGGAGCATAGCAACCGTAGCAATATGTTCGTCGTAGTTTTCCGATGCAATTAAGATATCATCCATGAAATTATGGCTATGGGGACTGTGCAAAGGTTCTAAAAGCTTCCTCATCATCCTGGTAAACACTCCTGGTGCGTTATGCAATCCGAACGGCATCACATTAAATGTGTAATGTCCTTCACTAGTGCTGAAAGCTAACAAGGGTTTAACTTCCTCCTTGACTGGTATTTGGTAATAACCTTTGCTCAGGTCAGTCTTGGAGAAAATCCTTGCCTTGCTGAGCTTGGTGAACAACTCATAAACAGTCTGTAGAGGTTCGGGCTAGAATTCCGTTACAGCGTTTAGCAACCGGTAATCTATGCACAGCCGAACTTCCTTATTGGGCTTCTGCAACAGTACTACACTCGAACTGTAAGGAGATGTAGACTCACTTATAATTTCTGCCTGACGTAGCTTGTCTATTTCTCCGTGTAGTGCATCAGCTTTAGCGTACGGAATGGGGTAAACTGTGGTTCGAACAGGGATCTCGTTTGTTAGTTTCATATCAAATTCTATGAGATTTGTTCGACCAGGAACATCCGTTAAGACTGCAGCGTACTGTTTCAGTAGCGCCCTGGTTTCTGTCTGTTGTTCTTGTGAGAGATTGTCGCCGCATTTGACATCTTTAAAGGATTCTGTTTGTTGCAATGGATACTCCATGCAACTATCGTCATCTTTCTCGTCTTCCGTTGCTATGGCGACGGCCATGGGATGCTCGGAGGACGGCACTGGTCTTTCCAAATATTTTTAGCAGATTAACGTGAAAGACCTTCTCCTTTCCTTTAATGGAGATCTTGTAATTAGTGCGGGAGAACTTTTTAAGGACGGTAAATGGCCCTTGCCATCCGATGCGAAGTTTGTTGTTTCCGGTTGGAAGTAGCAACAAAACTTTCTCTCTTGGTTGGGTTCTCTCTCTTTCGCTGCTTTATTGTATCTTTGAGCGTGTTTTGCGCGCGCTTTCTTAAGGTTGGTTGTGGCTAGGTCCCATCCTATTTGTAACCTTTCCTTGAGCTCTGATACATATTTGCTTGCTGAGACGACTGTCTCGTCGGCCTTTTGGTCTGTCAGGGTCCGAAGTAAGGCTTCTAGCGGCCCCTTTATAGGTCTGCCGAATAAAAGTGTAGCGGGCGGAAATCCTGTTGATGCCTGAGGAACTTCTCTGTAGGCGAATAAAGCTGCAGATATATAAATTCCAACTCTTCAGGTTTCTCTTGACCCAGCTTACGTAACATCATGGTGAGGCTTCCGTTAACACGTTCTACTAACCCACTGCCGGCCGGATTATAAGGGCTTGTGTAGATGTGCTGGTTCCTCAAGATCTTAACGATCTCTTCCATCAACAGGCTACTGTATGGGGATTTGTTGTCCTTCAAAACGTTTCGATGGAAGCCAACCGTGTAAATATCTGCACGAGGGCTTCTGCGACATGCTTGGAATTCGTGCATGTTAGCGGTATAGCTTCGGCCCACAAAGTGCAAGTGTCGACTAAGGTCAGGATAAACCTGTGCCTTCTTTTAGTCCTTTCTAAGTGTCCTAAAATGTCGATTACAACCTGTTGAAAAGGTGTCCCCACTACTGGTGCATCACCCATAAGAACAAAGGGTGTCCGTTGCTTGGGTGCCACACGTTGGCACTGGACGCAGGATTTCACGTACCTGATAATCTCAGAGTTCATTCCTGGCCACCAATAGTGAGTTTTTATTCGCTGAATAGTGGCGTTTTGTCCCATATGTCTGCTAAAGGGAAGAGAGTGCCCCATTTCCAAGATCTGGCTTCTGTACTGCGTCGGTACTACGCGCTGGTTATTCCCTGTATCAGGGTCGCCCGTTCTACGATACAATACGCCATCCTTCGAAAAGATGTCTCCGTGGTGTCTGGGGTCCTTAGCCATGGGCAGTTTTCCAAAGCAGATCTCCAGAGTAGGATCCTTTTGTTGCGCCTCTTTTAGTTCATTCGGTAACAAATTTGGCGCAGGCTCCCTCTCCTTCTTGGTTTGCCCTCTTGTGGTTACCGCTCCCCCAATCGGCTCTTTTGGTCTCCCAACAAACACATATCTACATCCCAGGATAACTGGGTAGATAGGATCATCCATTATGGCCGCTTTAATAACCCCTCTGACAAAATCAGAGTGCATTTCTACCAGTGCGATAGGCAGCGTCCTGGGTGCGTCACTCCTAAAAACTCCACATAGTTTGACGGTGTCCTCTGTCTCCTGACCGGGTTTGACTAGGTGCCTGGCGACAATACAATCAAAAGATAATCCAGTGTCAAAAAGACAAGTTGTTGAGGTACCGTTCAAAATAACAGTTCCTCGCGTTGAGGGTCTCTCTCCCTCAGGTTGAGAATCACTGACATTGACTCTTCCTTGCGAGGCTGTATGCAAGCATCCGATGCGATTTGGCCCGGTGTGCTTGCCCTGATCAGACGTCCCTGTTGTAGGGGTCTTTCCTTTGCCTTGACCTTGGTGGCCGCGCTGCCATGCAGGCTTTGCAGGTTGATCAGGATTGTTGTTGTTGGTGGGATATCGGGTTTTGTAGAATTTCGATTTTTCTTGGGGAGGTCTCTGGGTATTTGTTTCTCGTTGGTTATAGTGCTAGGAGGAATTAGAGGAATGGGATTACTGTTCTAGATTTTGTTTTCGAGATGGCTCATCTGTTGGTTTGCGTTTTGTGCTGGGAAGTTCGGCCTTGCATTTGCATAGCGTTCCGCCTTATTGAGGATGTCCTCGAGCTTGACTGCGCCCTGCTCAGCCAGAAATCTACGGATTTCGTTCGACAAAGTGGATTTTATCTGTTCCATGAGAACAAGTTCAAGAATTCCCTTATATGCAAGAGGTAATTCTGATAATTCCAGGCACTTTGTCAAATAGCCCGTCAAACGTGAAGAGAACTGTGGAAATGTCTCCATGCTCTCCTTTCGGCTGTTTCTGAACATTTGCAGAAATTTGCGAGCGGTCATCTCAAAACGCTCTAGCAAGGCCTTCTTTAACATGTCGTAGTCATCTTGGCTGCTTCCCAGCTTGACGTAAACGTCATAAGCGTTACCTTTTAGTGCCTGAGAAAGTTTTAGGCACCACCGGGAACTCTCTAACCCATACAGATTCGCCATTTTCTCGAATTTCTCTAGGAAGGTGTCAATTTTCTCGTTAGGGCTAGGGAAAGACTCTGAGGCAAAAGACATCGCTGCTAGTAGGGAAGATTGGCTACTGGAGAGATCAGTTAACTGAGACTGGGGTGAAGACGGCTCTCCATTATTGGAAGTAGAAGAACCCCGACTTTGGACTTCTAAAGTCTTAAGTGCCAATTCATGTTGTCTCTCCCTCTCTCTCTCATTTGCCCTGCGGGCTTCCATCTCTGCCTCAATTTTCTTCTGTTCTAATTGACGATCTTCCGCTTCTTTCTTCTCTGCTTTATCTTGTGCTTCCTTCCTCTCTGCTCTCTCTTTCTCTTCCTTCTTCTCCGCGTCATATCTGTCAAGTTCCTTGTTGACAAACGCGGTCGCTTCATCTCCTTGTAGTCCTGTCTCCTTCGCCTCATTTCTCAGCATCGACCTAAGCTGAACTCGCTCTGCCATGTCAAAGAACTGGATGCTACTACGACGAGAGAATAAGAAGAAGAAAAGAAGGAAAAAAAACCCTAAGCCGCTTCCGAGAAAAACCACAAAATATAAATTACCTGAGATACCTCCTACCGTTATTAATTTGCTAACCTATCGCTGCTATTATCTGTCAATTAAGACTCTTAATGCAGGCGACTATGCCATATTAAATGGTAGGTGAAACAACTAGAAAAATCTACTATTACTATCGGTAGAGACAAAAATATAAAAAAAAATTTATTATATTTTTTTTTTTAATTTTTAAGGAGAAAAAAATGTTCCTTAAAAATTAAATCTCCACCACAAAGCTCGCCCGCCGAAGTCAGTTAGAGAAGGAACGTTATTAACAGGACTTAAAAAAATCAGAATAGCCGTCCTTTGCTTAGCTCAACTCTGCTAACTTCACCCTTTAGTGACTGTTTATACAATCACACGATCCAACGGTTTTGCACAAAATATTTTCATATACCATATTTTTGACAGATGTTATTATAAACAAGTTGTAAATGATTTTATAATGCTGTGGAAAAAAACAACCTAAAATTTTGTTTGGTCAAAACACCCTGTCTAAGATCGTTTGTCTAGGGGGATGAATTTTTTTTCCTTATCTCACAAGACAATCACACAACACACTTTATCTAACTGAAAATCAGATAAGATACCGTAATAGACACTGGTCAATTACTAGACCTGACCCAAAATTCCAGCGAGCAACACTTTATTGTCGAAGGCTCAGAATCCCGGCGAGCTACCCATTATTGTCGTAAGTTTTTTTATAGATAGGCCATCGAGCAGAGGTGAGATGGTGAAATCTAGGTGAGAGAAAGGTGTGAGAAATAGTCCTGTTTACGAGAATTACAGAGTGTAGGAAAAATTACAGTACGAAGGATGGCCACCGACCGAGCAAAGTGGAATCAATTTGTTGTTGCCCTACAAGACGCCACTAGGCGTGATGGCCACTGACTGCTTTGACGGTCGGCGGCTAAGGATCAAAGAAGAAGAAGAAGAGGTTTTGACCAAAACTAATAGCTTAAGGTTTATTAAGTTTATTATAGCTTTAGAAAAATAAAGATAGGTTACAACAGTTAATACATCGTTATCATGTCATCAGGTGAAATTATAGTTACATAAAGGGAAAATAAATAAACAATATATATTCTCATAGACCCTCCCTCTGGAACATGGGAAAACTAGGAAAAGGATCCCCCGAGGTTGTTTACCCAACAGATCAAACAAAGGATTGACAATGGGAGTGGGGGTTAGTCGAGACGGGTAACCGGTATGTCCTTAGTTTAACTATCCCGTGGGCCTTCAGGCTAGTGAGAGATAGATAACAGAGAAGGTGTTACATTAGTATTAACTGTAGAAATAAATCCTTTCGTTCAGTTTCCACGCTCTACATTCATACAGTGAGCGCTCACAACAGGCAAACTTACCCTCTGCCGACACAGCATACGTCCAAGGAATTTATCAAACACAACATGAATTAAAGACTATTATATGTCTTGCTAATTTTGTCCCGTACAGCACCAGAAACCTCCGTATAGGCACTGCTATTTTCTCTCGGAGTTTTCGCTGGAAGGGTGCGTTGGTTTATAATTTTTTCCTGGCGGGTCTTCTTCATCGGATTTGCAGGTATTTAATTGGGGATAAGTTTGTTTTTCTAGGATTCTGTCGTAATGACTGAGAAATATCTCAAACAGCAGAATGTTACTCCCAGGCTTGGAAAGAAATAGCCGTAAAGGTTCTCTGAGAAGTTGGTGATAGAAACACTGGTTACTGTCATCTGGGTTTAATTAAATAAATTCGTGCAGAAAGTTCTGCCTCATCAGGTCAGGGAACTTTATATGATTTAATATAATATATCTGGCATTGTCCCGTTCCAGTTAAATTTTTAACACAAGTGAACACTTGACCGTTCTGGTTTTGCGAAGGACTTATAAGGACCTCCAACAATCAGATTTTGGTATAGTCAATGTTATTTTGTTTGGAACATATACTTTGGGATGCCATAAGCCAACTGAACATGACTCTCTATATATCAAAAAACCGTTGGATCGAAAAAAAGGGTATGACCACCGTAGCACCAGAATGAATTCACTCCAATATATAAGAACTCCAAAGAAATCTTGTTAGATTCTTAGTATAAGCTAGTTACCTCTTCAACTCTCTGGGCACGAATGATAACTGCATTTTTCAGCGATATCAATATATAGTTAGTGTAATGGAAAGTAATAATGACCTGCGAAGTCTCTCGCCTTATTAGATCTCAGGGAACTATTTCGTTTCTGCGCCGCCAGTCCAAGCTCTCGATTTCCCCGTTCGTCTCGGTCCGCCATCGATTCTAGCCCTCTTGCCCGGTTCGCACTTTCGTGCCATCCGAAGGTGTGAAACTCTTCTTCGTTCTCCTGGGACTTACAACAGTCTTTGATCAACTGACCGCTTGCCGATTCTCTGGCAACGCCTTTCTAGACGGGATGACAGAAGGTAGGGAAATGCTTGATTTTCATCGCTCTAGAGATAGGCAGTATGTGTGACTAACTAAACCTAAGACAAAACGAAACTCCTGGATCCTCGCATGATAACTGTTTACATAATAATTAGCCCGCGTGGGGGGAAATCCCCGTTGCTATTGTGCATACTAATTAGCACGCGTGGTAGAATTCCACGTGGGAAACACTTTGCGATTTAACTACACACAAATTCAGATCCTATTCAATGCTACTCTTATTATCATCCGTCAATTCAGGTACAGCTGAATTTCATCCTATCCGTCACACTGACACAACAAAAAGAACTTGAAGAGAAAGAAATGGTTCAAAAAGACAAAGAAATGTCTCTAAAAGACAAAGAAATGTCTCTAAAATTGGAGATGGAACGGATAAATTTATAACAAAAAGATAAAGAAAGAGAGTTAGAGAACGAGAAAATGGAATTAAGAAGAATGGAACTTCTTCAATTAGATTAAGTTCATAGAAATGCTATGGAACTTGAAGCATTACGACTTAATGCTGAGAAGGAAGAAGCTTTAGAATTAGCAAAATTGCACTCTGATTATTCTAAGACTTCAGCAGGTTCAACTGTGTTTTATCCTAAGTTGAAGATGCCTCATTTCGATCAGACTCGCGACTGTGTGGACAGTTTCTTGTCCAGATTTATCATGAAGGTGACAGGTTTAAATGTACCTAAAGAGAGATGGAGTAGTCTCTTGGTTGATTTTTTAACTGGGTACTCGCTCCAATGTTTCATGAATCTGGATGAGAAAAGCAGAAACGATTTTGATGTCGTAAAAGAAACACTTCTCAGACGCTTCCAGTTAACTGAGTCTGGATTTCGCGATCGTTTCCATGCGGCTAAGCCAAGTAAGGATGCTGACTTTGGTGAATTCATTGCATCTATTAAGCATTTCCTTAGCAGATGGATTGACTTATCTGGTATTAATAAAACATATGATGGGTTAATGGATCTATCGGCATGTAGTCATGAACTGGAGTCATCCTTACAGGAAAGACATCCAGATTCCATTCAGGAATATGAACGTTTAGGTAGACAATACCTAACAGCACTCCCAAACAAGGATATCCACAGATCTCCTCGGGATCCTATGCCTGCGTGCGTGGCTCACCACGATCAGAGACCGACCTCGATAGAAGAGCGTTGACGGACGTTATCGTCCTGATTTTTGTCCATCATGTAGGGGGTCTTACAACTTCCCTCGTCAACGCTCGCCATCAAATTTTTACCGGTGCGAACTTGGGACGTCTCACACTACATACAGGATTTTTGTATGGACAGAAAGTAACAGTTTTGAGGGACAGCGGTTGTACCACGGTCGGAATCCATAAATCGCTAATTGATCCCTCTGCTTTCACAGGTAAATCTGATAAGTGTGTCACTTTTGGTGGAAATGTAGAGTGGTTCCCGGTGGCACGGGTCCACATTGATACACAATTCTAAACAGGCACTATGGATGCCTGCGGTTTGATAGATCCTGTAGCTGAGATAATATTAGGGAATATACCAGGGGTTAAAGATTGCACTCCTAATGAGATTGCAATGTGGGTTGATTCGCATTGGTGCTGATACTCCAACGATTGTTGCTGGTACATGTGTTATAATGAATGATGATAATTACAGTCAGGATATTTCACCTGAGAGTGAGGTGGTTCACAATGCTCAAGATAATAACTTGACAGTTTTTGGCTGTACTGCTTTAGAGCATGTTCGGCGGACAATCATGATTGTCCTGCCCCTACAAAATGTACTATTCAGGCTCATCGGGCTTCACCCACTGGTGATAAGTTAGGACATGTTAAATCTGCTCATTTGGGAGTTAGTAATACTCGTACGGATAATCGCAGGTGTAACCACGATTGTCACACCATTGCGACATGCCAAAAACATTATGTACGTAGGGATACTTCAGTACGTTTGAATCGCATGAGACATGATAGATTTATTGATTCTCGGTATCAGTTCCAATCTGTCCGAGATAATATATCACCAAATCGCACTATCTTGGTGCGCAATTTACCTTCGAGCGCGACTTGGTATTCACTCAGAAAATTGTTTCAGCGTGTCGGAGATGTTAAATTTGTTCGTATGTTTACACTTCAACACTCCTCTCACCAACTCGCATTTGTTCGTTTTTCTCGATACTATGATGCTCGTAAGCTTGTTAAATTCATGAATGGTTCTCTTTTGGCACACCATTATTTAGACGTGCAACTTGCACATAATTCTGCAGCACGCACTCTGTAGTTGCGTTTGTGTGTGCGGTCTTCTGCAGTCTTTACCAGATGTTGTGTTCTTACATACATTCATGGTCTATTGTGCTTTTACTTATTTCTCTTTGCACATGATATCTTTTTCAGTGATATCAGCATTTCTTTTTTTTTCACATACTGTATCTGTTATGTTTCTCGTCATATTGATACTTGTAATATCTGTTCAGTGGACTTCACTGAATTTCACCGTTATCTTTGCTAAAGTTGGGAATGATGCATCATTACTTATATGCATTGACTTTTATTGTTTATGTCGGCGTCTGTGGCCTAATGGATATGAACGCAGTTTCATAATCCAGATATACCAGGTTCGAAACCTGCTGCAGGCGGTTTGGTAGCAGATCGCTTTGTGTGGATTTTTAACAATGATATAAGCGTCGTACCGTTCAGAAAGCAATGGCAAACTACTGAATGAAAAAAAAATGCCTAGAAAAATCACAAACAGCCAATAAAAGCTGGGGTTGATTGCCACGTCCTGTAAAGGATAAGCAACTAACTTTTTTTTAAATTGTTTATACAACATTATGATTACATAATACCTTTGTTAGGAAATCTGCTTTCTGGAATTTCCAATGTTACTTTCTTTAGTCAATTAGATCTATCGAAAGGATATTGGCAAATACCACTTACTGATCATGCCAAACCTTCCACGGCGTTTACAACTCCATTTGAACTTTTCCAATGAAACTACATGTGCTTCGGCCTTGTAAACGCTCCTGCGACTTTTTTGTGCTTGATGCGCCGCCTTCTTGGCGATCGAAAAGATGTCATCACATACATCGATGACATCTGCCTATTTCATGATTTTTGGTTAGATCACATTATTGGTTTAGCGTCACTTCTTCTTACGTTACGCCAACACGGTTTGACGGTGCGACCTTCCAAGGTCCAAATCGGTTGTCAGGAAATTTCATTTCTTGGTCACCGTATAGGTAACCATAGATTATATCCTGATGACACAACTGTCAAACGAATTTTAGATATTTCTATTCCTACGACTAAGAAGCAAGTCAGAACCTCTTAGGCTTAATTAACTTCTACCATAAATGTGTTCCTCATTTCGCACAAATTTATGCTCCTTTATCTGGACTGCTTGCCAAAGGTAGTCCAAATAAAATTAAATGGACATCGGAATGCAATAGCGTCTTTGTCAAAATCAAGGATTTATTTTCGACTCCACCTATTTTGTTATTACCAAACTTACATATTCCATTTCTAATTCAAATAGATGCTTCAAATTACGGCATCGGGGGATGTTTGCTACAGTGGTACGAGGGTATGCAATATCCTTGTTATTTCGTTTCACGCAAACTATCCCCAGCCGAACAAAAATACGCAACCGGGGAACGGGAGCTTCTAGCTGTGGTCTGGTGCCTTGAAAAACTGTCGAAGTACCTGATAGGCACGCACTTCTACATTCAAACAGACCACAGCCCACTTACTTATATCACGTTCAGAACCATGCGCAATGCGAGAATCCATTGATGGTATCTGCTCCTACAAGAATTCTGGTTTACTCTTTTACCGATCTCTGGACAGGACAACAACCTTGCAGATCTGTTGTCAAGAAACTACTTAGGACACAGTGGAAAATGACTTCATTTACTTAGTACTACAATATTTATTGTTCTATATAATATTTGTATAATAATAATAATAATAAATTCTTTAAGCGCCAAACACGGCGCATAAGGCAGAAACCAGTGCTCTCCAGGTTGTTCGTTGTGACGCCACTCCTCTTAGCTCTTGCACATTATTTAGGCCCAACGTTCTTCCTTCTCTTATTATTGTTCTTCTGAGTGTTTCTTTTGGTCTTCCTTTTTTTCCTCTTACCCTCAGGAACCCAAGTGAGCGCCTGTAGTGGTATTCTGTTGTTTTGCATTCGTAGGACATGACCGATATATGACCATCGTCTTTTCCTATATAGTCGGAGACATATTTCTGCCTAGAGTCTTCTCTTATTTGTCGATTAGTCTTGAATTCTTTCCAACTGATGTTCATGAGTTTTCTAAGACATTTGTTCTCGAATGTATTCAGCTTGTTCTCCAATGATTTTGTTATTTTCCAACTCTCACAAACCCGTATGTTAACACTGAGATAACATTTGAATTAAACAGACGAAGCTTGGTATGTATATTCAATGATCGTAAATTCCAAATGTTAGATAATCTATTGAAGGCGCTAGCTGCCAAAGCAATTCTAGTATGGATTTCTCTTGTTGTGTCACCATCCTGAGTCATTTTACTGCCTAAATAATTGAAACTTTCACCTTTCTGAAGTATTTCCCCGTTCAAGATGATATCAAAGGTCTCGTTAGAAAAGTTCATAGCTTTAGTTTTAGAGGCATTTATTTGGAGACCAATTTTAACCGAGAGATGACACAAATTATTTATTGCTTCTTGGGATTGTCTTGGTGTTGAACTTAAGAATGCTACATCATCTGCGAAATCCAGGTCCCCCAGGAATTTTCCATTTGTCCATTTTATACCCAATTGTTCATTGTGGGTATAGTTTCTCATAACCCAATCAATAGCTATTCCAAAAAGTAGTGGTGACATAATACAGCCTTGTTTCACCCCTGTTTCTACTGTAAACCATTCTGTATTCCCTTTATTTGTTCTAACACAACATCTTGCATTGTCATATAGCGCTTTGATTATATTCACATATTTGTTGGAAAACCATAGATTGTAAGTATCTTCCACAATGATGGGCGGTGTAGACTATCAAAGGCTTTTTGAAAATCGACGAAGGTAATAATAAGTGGCGATTGCCTTTCCACTGATTCTTCTATAATTGTTCTTAGTGTGAATATTTGATCAATACATGATCGTTTCGGCCTGAAACCCGCTTGTTCTTCTCTGATCTTTTCGTCAGCATGCAATTTAAGTTTTTCTAACATCATGCAACATAATAATTTTCCAGGTACTGATAATAGAGATATACCACGCCATTTATTACAGTCTGATAGATCACCTTTCTTCGGTAACTTTACAATAATACTGTCTTTCCATTGTTGTGGTGGTTGTTCTTCTCTCCATACTTCATTTATAATATCTAAAATTCTCAAGAGGTTGTTGTCATTAACTGCTTTAATCATTTCCCCTGAAATTTCGTCAACTCCAGCAGCTTTAAATCTTTTTAATCTTTTATATTTGTATACACGTTATTATTAATATAATGATATATATTTGTAGATATTGGTATATTGCGTACGTGGACTTCGTCTCCACCAATCTGTCATGTTTGGGATCGAGGGGGATGATGTTGAGGATTGTTGCATGGTCGGCGAGCATTTTGGTTTGTACCTGATTCGATGGTCGCACCATGTAACACATCCACTGAATATAATGAAATAGTTCGCGTAGGTTGCTGTATGACGCCTTAGGCTAGTTACTAGAGTCCTTGTGTGGCCTTCGAGTCTTATGGTAGTGTATGAAATATGTGGCATGGCCACTGACTTGTGATAGTTGAAAACTATAAAAGTATATTACGGTAATGTAGAGCTGGTAAAGTAAATAAATAATGTGTAAGGACCATTGAGTCCAAAGTTATAAGTCGGTATAAGTAACCGCAACCATTTTATTAAAAAAACGAAGTCGAAAACTAAGAACGCAGTTATAATATGAAAGTCGGATAGAGCCTGGCTATGGATGCCAAATTAAATTAAGAATGTCAGAGTTCTTGAGATGTATATTATGCAGTGCTCCTAATAGAACTATTAGCAGAATGATTAATTCTGTATAAAGATATTAATTAAGCCAAGCATTTGGTTACAAGAATTAAAAGGCAAGTAACAGACGTGTAATGTCTGATAAACTGTGAACTCGAAAACTGTTCGATATCAAGTGTTCTGTAACGTGAAACATTCGTGTTGTTTAACCATGATGAAACGATGTGTGATAATTAAATGATTAGAAGTCGTCAAATGAGACTTGTTAAAATGGAAAACGTGTTACAGTTCCAGTTTTAAATGTTGTATAAATTTTGACCGTTAACCTTCAAAGGTCGGTCCTAAATAGAACACTTCAATACCAGCTGCTAACAGTAGACACCGTCAGTATTTAATACAAAGTTTAATGAAGAAACACTCAAACGAAAAATTATAACAATAACTACATAAACCCACAGTTGCAGCATAAAGATACTACGTGTAGACAGATTAGATGAATTTTGAATACGGGAATTGAAATATAATATCAGCCCCATTATTGAAGCCTGAAAGTCTGCAACAACTTGTTAACAGTTAAAAGAACAACTGGAAGAGCTACTCGGCCTAGAAACTGCCTAACATCTCGTAAGAAGCTAAGTAAACGAACAGGGGAAATAAGCATTAAGGCCTACAAGCTGAGAGAGCCAGAAATGAAGACCAGATATCAGGGGCTTATTGCTAAAGCAGTGAGAAACACAGAACAACAACATGAGGGCCTGGAAACAGTGGCTGAAATTCAAGGACATTATAAAGACAGTTCGACTTGGGAACAAGAGGAAGAGGACACCTTGGTGTACAGATGAGGTTAAAGAGAAAATAAGAGAGAAGAAAAAGGTATGAAAACAATACTTAGGAGCTAAAAACAGCAGGAAAAAACAGAAAAATATAGAGAATATTTGATACTCAGAACAGAAGCAAAGAGCAAGATGCTAGCAGCAAAACAGAAGTCCTGGGAAGAATTTGGAGAAAAGCTAGAAGGGAGGACACGATGCGCAAGAAAACCAGATATTGTTCTATAAGACCCTAAAGAATATGAGGAAGGTAAAACAGTGCCTTCTTAAATTTATAAAGGACCAGCAAGGCAAACTGCTTACTGCCCCAAAAGAAGTAATGGAAAGATGGAAAGAATATTTTTCAGAACTCCTGGATGGTGAGCAAGGTCAAACATGAGAAATGATAACCACTAGCACAGAAGAGGAAACCAATGGTGATGAAGATGGCATAAAGATGAATGAACTGAAGGCAGCACTGGAGAAAATCAAGATGGGCAAAGCTGCAGGACATGATGGCATAACACCAGAAATGGTTAAGTACGAGGGGCGTTCAGAAAGTAATGCACCACATCGTTTTTCTCAGGAGCTGTTTATTCAAAAGGCATGAAATTTATATACAATATACAATGGATATGTCATGTAAACATCGGTATTATTCAACATAATCCCCATTAACTTGTACGGCTTTATGCCAGCGCGAAACAAGTGCATGTATTCCTAGCTCGTACCAGATTTTGTCTTGATCGTGTAGCCATTTCTTCGCTGCATGAATCACTCCTTCATCATCTTCAAACCTTGTCCCACGGAGTGCATCTTTAAGTGGACCAAATAGGTGAAAATCAGAGGGTGCCAAATCGGGACTATAGGGTGGATGGGGTAGTACAGTCCAATCCAATTTGGTGATTGCTTCCCGTGTTGCCAGACTTGTGTGAGGTCGCGCATTGTTGTGAAGGAGAAGCAGGTCTGCTGGATTCTTGTGCGGCCGAACTCTGCGAAAACGTTGATTGGGTTTTTTCAATGTCTTAATGTAAGCTTGCGAATTGATTGTCTCTCCTCTTGGCATAACGTCCACAAGAATCACACCTTCAATGTCCCAAAAGACAGTGATCATGACCTTTCCAGCTGAAGGAATTGTCTTGAATTTCTTTCTTCGCGGTGATTGCGGATGATGCCACTCCATTGACTGTCTTTTTGTCTCAGGCTCAAAATGATGTGCCCAGGTTTCGTCACCTGTAACGATCTTAGCCAAAAAGTTCTCTCCATCAGTATTGAAACGCTCCAACAATTCAGAAGAAATTGCTTTCCTTTGCAATCGGTGGTCATTTGTGAGGCATCGAGGAACCCATCTTGCGCAAACCTTAGAAAATCCGAGAGTTTTTATAACTGCATTTGCACTACCAAGGCTGACTGACAGCTGTAAGGCCAATTGTTGAGTAGTGATTCGCCTATCAGTAAGAATAATGCACTCAGCGCATTTCAGCATTTCTGCTTTGGTGGCTGTGGTAGGACGTACACAGTGCGGCCGATCAAGCAGCTCCGTATCTCCACTTCCTGATTCTTTGATTCTCTGAACCCAGCGACTGACTGTACTCCTGTCGACTGCAAAACTTCCATACACATCACATAGACGCTTGTGAATGTTCACAACAGTTTCCTTCTCTGCAACGAGAAATTCTATCACAATTCGCTGCTTATAACGCAAGTTACTAACACGCTCCATTTCAACGGTTTAGCACAGCCGTATTATTTGGCCGGTTGCGGTGCAATTTGGTGCACACAATTGGCACATGCCAATTTTGAAGTGTGCAAAATTTCATGTTTCTATCTTCATTATTAGCTGAGAAAAACGATGTGGTGCATTACTTTCTGAACGCCCCTCGTACATGGGTGCAGCAGGCGACCTATTACTCCTATGGGTCCTACGGGCAGCTTGGTGCAACAAGACCATACCAAAGGATTGGGATATTGCCATAATAACACCGATTTTTAAACAGGGTGACAACCGACAATGCGGAAAACATAGAGGCATATCCCTTCTCAGTGTCCCTGGCAAAATCTACTCCAGAATCCTGGAGCAGAGACTCAGGCGCCTTGCTGAGCCACAAATGGATGAGGTCCAGTGTGGCTTCCTGTCGTGAAACGAAGTGTAACCCACTACTTTGTTAATCACTATGTCGAGATACAGATTTGCTTCAACCAATCAACGATCAACGTTCAACAGTCTCTGAGACAGAATAAATTAACGGCCATCTTGTTCACGCAAGATGGCCGATGAAAACTGAATAAAATTAGGCTGTATGAGACCAGGTACAAAACCGGAGGAAACCAATCAACTTGCTCCGCCAGGAACCAACCGAAAGCTTTCCTCAAGTAGTTACTTGACTATATAATCGGGCGGATTTTATGCTAACCACGCAACCCCGAACTTGACGCCAGAGATACAGACTGAAGAGGGAGAAGCTGTCACCTTGATTTATGGTAACTTACCTGAGGGCATCGACCTGCAACCTACTTCACTAAGTCGCGTCAAAACCTGGCCAGTTTAAAATCTTAGGAGGGTAAATATTTTTACGATAACCGTTGGTATTTGTTGTGTGTCATTTATACTACCTATCAGGTTACTGATTGTATCTTGGGGGGAATTAAGTATAATGATTGTATTTCCTATTATGATTGAATAGACGAAGACTAATAGGACTCATACTTCAACCTATTGTCTCCTATACTTCAATCTATTGTCAGTCTATAACTTTAGTCTATTGTCTCTGATAATTCCAAACTGTAAATATAACCAAAACAGTCCTTGTTAGGACTCAATCTATTGTCTCCTATAACCTGCAATATAACCAAAACAGTCCTTGTTAGGACTCAATCTATTGTCTCCTATAACTCAATCTATTGTCTCAGATAAGACCAACTGCAATATAACCAAAACAGTCCTTGTTAGGACTCAATCTATTGTCTCCTATAACTCAATCTATTGTCTCAGATAAGACCAACTGCAATATAACCAAAACAGTCCTTGTCAGGACTCAATCTATTGTCGCATCTAACTCAATCTATTGTCTTCTATAACTCAATCTATTGTCTCAGATAAGACCAACTCCAATATAACCAAAACAGTCCTTGTCAGGACTCAATCTATTGTCGCATCTAACTCCAATCTATTGTCTCCTATAACTCCAACCTGATATATCACCAACCAGTCCTCGTCTCATATACTCCTATCATAAGAACATAACAATATTGTTAGGATATATGTTACCAGCTATTGTCAGAGAGGGCGTGATATAGTATAGGGGGAAGGACATTGTTGTATCACACCTAGGTGTACATATTATTGGATTTATTCATGTATTGATTTATATTATGGGATGTATTCATGTATAAAATGTATTCATGTATTGAATCTATATTATTGAATGTATCCATGTATTAGTTTATCAGAAAGAATGTTTTGCAAGTAGACACCTGTCTTGTCTCGCTATTGCTAAATCATACTGAGCCATGTTGTCATTCATCCCACATGCATACATCGGAGACACGCTCATTTCACTCACACTAGAAATAGGTGGGCTTGAGGACAGAAATTAGCCCCTATTTTTGCTTTGTTACAGGTTTAATTGTGTCCTAAAAAACCTGAGGTCGTATGTTCGAGTCAATCCCGCTGCCTGGAACTCCGCAAGAGCATAGAGGTTGACCAGACTCTACATCTTTGGTCCCCCTCAGTCTTGGGTGGGCTAAAGGAACGATACTCTGCCGGTGGTGTGAACCAAACAAAGAAGAACAGACTTAAGAGAGATGAGTACACATTTGTACCATTTCTGTCGGCATTGTGAGCATAGAACTGTCAATGAAGAAAACGTGAATTAGCGTAGCAAGAGACAATAATAAGATCATAGTGGATAAATTATACGTAAATAACAGCATAGCTGATAAACGTTATATCCTTAATTAACAGCACAGCTGATATAATTTTTGTTCCTATAATTGGAAAACGTGTTGTAATATTTATAAATATAAATATTTGTAAATCATATGTAAACTTACCAATTCATTTCATTCCATTTTTTTTTGCAACATTCACCTTTCAGCACAAGAGTAGACAGTGTATATATACTAAATAAAATATAAGGAAATTGTATTTTGAACGACTTGTCAATTTTATCATTGTTAAGTAAAAATCTGTTTCCTTGCTTTGTTTAATATCACAATTAGTTACACAGCAGAGGTGGCGCTTTATGTCGGTCTCCTCTATACTATTGTTTCGAGATCAGATCATTCACAGCCGTAACTAATTTGTGATACCAGTAGTCCTCTCAGACACTGGGACTTCACCATTTTCTGCAGAAATTCTATTTCTGTAATTGTCAGTACTATACTGATCCAAGAGCCAAATAAAACCTCTCGCCACACTTCCAAGCAAATCGAAGTACTCAAGGCCTAATCTTCCCACTCAGACAGCTGAGTGAAAAGGCTGTTGAGTATAAGAGTGAGATCCATCTTTGCTTCTTAGATCTGGAAAAGGCATTTGACAAGGTCCCCTGGAACAAACTCTGGGACTGTTTGGCAAGGAAGAACATTCCATCACCTCTGATTCATGCTATACAGAGCTTCTACAAGTCTTGCAGAAATTATGTGAGGACTGCAAACCATAAGTCAGAAGAATTCAGGACCAGCACTGGTGTAAGACAAGGTGATATCCTGTCACCTTGTCTTTTCATACACTTCATGGACGATGTCATCAAGGCATGTAAGGAGAGGACAGGAAAGTATTCAGTTGGGTACTGGAATGAGACAGGTCTGTATTTCAGAGCTGGCATTTGCTGATGATGTTGCCCTGATTGCTAAATCAGAGGCACATCTTCAATCCAACCAGCAAGTCTGGAAGGAAGAGCTGGAGAAGAGAGACCCAAAGTCTGCTGGGAGGACAACATTAGACAATCTTTGAAGGACCGATGACTAGAATGGAACCAAGCCAGGAGGAAGACAACCGATAGAATAGTATGGCGCTCTCTCTTAAACACCTCTACACCTCACGGTAGAAGAGGAACGAATAAGTAAGTTATGTACAAGGCCGGCTCTTAAGCGCTGCGTCTGTACTGGTACCATCTTGGGAGGAAAGGGAGGGGGGGGGGGCGCCGAAATACATAAAGTACCGTATTATGGCGAATGTCCTAATATAAAAGACCCTGCTACCTGGATTAGCTTTTTTTCCCTTTGCATTTCGTTCGTTCCATCGTTCTATCTGCAAGAAGCTTTAACTGGTTCATTTTCTTCCCCCCGCCCCCTTTTTGTTTGTATTTTACAATTTACAATGGGGCTGTACTTCGTTCACGTGACTGAGGATCGCGTCACTGTCCCCACCATGCGTTCAGCAACAAAACCAAAGTGAAACTATTTCAGTGTGCGCTTAGAACAAAACATTTTCCTTACACATGGTTTCCACATTTTCAAACGGCTAACTAAGGCTTGCTCGGAAACTGAACGCTGCCCTCGTCTCACTTGTTTGCGCCCGCCTTTGGTTTAAAGCCAACTAACAAAGTTGTCATTGTTTCGTAGTCGAGTTGGGGCCAAGAAGCATTCCTTCTCTGTGATGCCAGTACTAGTAAAAGGGATTATATAGTTGTGAAATTATTGATTAGTGTGAAATTATTACGTTTCCTATTACAGGTATGTGAAATACAGTAGCCCTAGTACTCAATATCGTATATGAATTGCACTTGCGCGTTATTTATTTTTAAAAAAAACACCCAAAAAACTTGGAAGAAAGTTTAAAAAATACTAATAACATAGCTGTGGATTAATAATCCCCCCCAATCCTTTTGTTTTCTCCAAGTACAGATGTAACACGGTTTTAGCGGTAGAAAGAAAAACTAAAAATTTATAGGGGTGAATTTGTATTACCCTGCAGTACATGCTTTAAAAAAAAAAATTGTTTAGTTTTAGTATCTTCTAACCTTTCGTGATATTTCTAATATTGTGTCGAGCGTGTGGCTAGTAATGCTAACAATTTTATATAGCTACCGTGTTCTAAACTGGTAGTCACGCTCAAGTCTACCCAGCTGTAAATGGGTATCTGACTCTGATCTAGGAAAGGCGTAGGCAGATAGGAACGGAGTCGGTCACCAACCTCATAAAAGTGGAGGCTTAGTGTAATGAAGGGTACAGGATGTCAATAAAAGTTTGTACCCTTTTCAAAAAAAATTAGCCCCATATAGTATATATATATACTGTATATATATATATATATATATATATATATATATATATATATATATATATATATATATATATATATATATATATATATATATATATATATACTCGTATAATTTTTTAAATGTTAGTTTGAAACTTCAACCCCTATTTATGTTATTGTTGCTCATCGCACGTTTAAATATTCTTTTTTTTTTTTAATCAATTTCCCATCAGGCAGAAAGCATGAACATGTGGACAGTCGTATTCCTGTGTGTCATTGCGCGCGTTATTCCGTGTAAGTATTATGAATTACTTGTTCTTATATTGCGGTAATGTCCACCAGTGTGACCACTCCTAGGTATTTTATTTTTTTTACCTCAAGGTCTTGGCTTTTCTCAAACTACAGTGCTTCTGACCTTGCCTGTTTATGTGAGTCTTGATTTAAAAAAAAAAATATCAAATGCGTATTTTCCCCGTCTTTTTTATAGAATTATTGTTGCAGTTATGGGTTTTATCAGAATTATTATTGCAGTTACACTAATTGACTGTCGAATGCGGATTCCGCAAAAGCAATCTTTTTGATATCTGCATAGCCCCAGTGGCGGCGAGAGTATTACTGCTCGGCTCGAGAGTTGCCACGGTGTTATACTAAGTGGCGAATTATGACCCAGTTTAAGTTATAATTTTCGACTGTATAGTAGACCTTTACATCATCAGGTTTGTTGCTGGCATATCACAATATGCAAAATAAAATTTTGTGTATTAACATGTATCTTTAACCTGCATGTCACAATTATATTACTTTTTTTTAACATTTGCATTTTCATTTTATTGGGTCAAAATGTAAACTTTTCCAAGTGTTATGGTGTTTTTATATAGAAAAACATTTGCTTTGTTATAAAGAAAAAAAAATCATGTAAGATCAAGAGTAATGATGATTTTCCTACATATATCATGATGATTCATAGCAAACCCTGCAGCCTTGCCATATGCACATAAGATCAAGTGCTGCTTCCACATCGAAGGCTGCATGTTGTCTATTATGATCTCCCTTGTCTTTGAGAGATTAATTTTTGTCAATCTTTTGATGTTTGCTTCTGATTTACATAACCACTATCAAGTTGCCAGTTTGCCTTCAATATTTTCTTTTATTATGGTTTTACAACAGTAGTCTTTAAACTTCTATTTCTTTGACCAGCGACCAGTTTTTCAATATTTTTCCATGCCAAAATGTTTACTGGTGGCTGTCACGTAGACATTTATGATCTATAAATTGCCTTTATCCTCTTCTTGTTCTTTCACCCGTATCCTCTGTTTTATTATCACTTTTATCCTTTTTCCTGTGTTTTTCGCATTCGTACGTTTGCGACTATATACATTACTATTTTCCCATTCTAACTTTCGCCGGGTTTAGTTTCTCATTTAGAAACGCACTAGTGAGGTTATTACGTAGATGCCAGGCTCGGGAGGTTATTGCGTTGTGGACGTAAACTGTGAATATTCGTTTTCGCCAGACTTATAGGCGAGATATCGTCTGCATTTTTCACCTGTCACAGCGTTTCTCGCACTTGCCTTGAGCGCTCACGGTCCGATAGCTGGACGGAGGTGTGAATCGCACCAGACTCATTCGCTCAGAGCAGACAGTGTCTGGGATATTCCACCTGACACTTAGTTTCTCGGTTACCTTTCTCAGCGAAAAGTCTGATCTGCCACTCACTCCTCGCTCAGTAATGAGGATAGGAGGTGTCATAGACGCACTGATGGCAGTTACGGCATGCATCTATCTACAGGAGGTGTTAAGAGTAGGGGAGGCTATTGCGTAGTTTATGGAAATAGTGGACATCTTTGTCTGGTGTTTCATATATACTGGAGGGAGTTAGATTTTATTTTCATTCAGTCCTCTAAATTCGCAGTAGACAGGTTGCTCGGAATAGAATAAGCTGTATAGCGAAGTTTCTCAGTTTGTTTCGACAATTTGTCGAACTTCTAGACTTCCATAAATATTCAGCGTATGATTCTAAGTTGTGCGACTACCTGTAGTTCTGTCTGAGGTAAAAATATATATAGCTAGTATTTTGTGAGTGTTAAAGTGTTAAATCATGTAGTAAAATCTGCGAGAATAATCGCTCATTTCAGTAGGATTTTAGTCATAAAAGGATAATAAATACAACAGCCCTATTGTGTCTGACGGTGATGCTCTCACACGCCAGCATAGCGCTGAATTTTGTGCCATGGAACGGCTTAGAACCGATTTCCCCGTTTAAACCTACTCGCGTTCCTTGTGACGTACATTTTTAACATTTTGCCCGATTTGATAGAGACTGTGGCAAGACTTACAATTAACGCTTTGGCGGAAGTGTGCCGCCAAATAACTATCTGAATTAACGTATTCTGTCAACTTTAACGCAAAATTTAGTAGTGATCCTTACATTTTTTGGTAGTGTTACACGATACAATACAAATTATTAACGCCAATTCTTAACCTGCCGCGCACAACCCCGCTTCGCTGACACAGTCTGCCATGCATATATACACACTGCGGAAAAGCCAGCCAAAGCAAAACACGCAGACAATTTTATTTTCATCCTCGCGGTAGCATTTCTGACGTAACTGGAACAAGTTAGTTATTTGAAAAATACATGCTAGCAAGATGAAGGAGAGGAAAGATGGCGGTCTTGTGCAAAATTTTATTTGACGATTGACTATGACAAAAAATTGAAAATATAAACCATTATGAAACTGCCCATAAAAATTATATGGTAGTATAACGTAGAGTTCACTGAGCAAGAATGTACTTTAAATAATATGATAGTCCCAGTATTAGAGAAGTTATTGAGAAAATACTAATGTCTACGGACGCTCGACCAGACAGACTGTCGTTCCTGCTTTGTTTTTTTTAACGTTAGTGGGGACGCGAGTTTGAAAAAAGAAGCAGGGAGGTACATTCAAATTCGCTTGGGTAAAAAGAGTATGAACGGAAAGGGGGAGCGGTAGGAAAAATGTAATCCTAAACGAAACATCTTTTTGTATTGGGCATAACTAAAGCAGACTGGCCAATCGACTACCAGACGCAGAAATTGTTTGTAATTATTTTGTTTTTTTCATAAAAACTGCATTTGAATTCAAGTAGTCGCACGTTTTGATTGGCCAGTGCTAGTAAATATTAGCAAAAGGCTTTGATTATTCATTGCCAGTCAAACTAAAATTTTCATTCAGATACGCTGAGAAACAGCTGTGTTAACTTTAAACTTAAATAAATAAGAAATTCACAGTCTGTGCAGTTCGGAGGAAGCTGAGGCCATTTCTTCTAAAGTCAGCGTCATTTGTTTATATTTTCTTGAATTGTGGTAAGGATGCTTTATGAATTAATATGTTTATTCCAACTACCAAAGTTAGATACTGCTATGGGGGAAAGTGAAGGACATGCCGGGAGCAGACATTGTTGAGTCCTCACTTTGAAATGTATCTAACTGGTGTATGTTTCATATCAAAGGAAATGTGGTTACTCCACATTATTGTATTGAGGAAAAGTATGTAAACGTACAGTGGCGTATCTGCCATAAGGATCTGAGGTGTGGTCACAGCAAGGTGGGAGTCATGTAACATTCGGGGCGAGTGCACCTGAAATGCACGCGAGGCTGACCCCATACTCACGTATGAAATTAAGTGTTAGAATAAGTGATCAGATGTAAAAGGCCAGGGTGTCCTTTTGTTGCAGAGGCTCTATTTCCTGTTGCCAGCTGGTGACAGGAAACCTGCTGAGTACGAATAACACCATCCAGTCTCCAACCAGTCATTTATGCTGTCAAAGATAACAGTAGGAGCTTTGGCGGGTGGTGAAATTGAGACTTTCTGCAACGACACATTGTAATATCTTTCAACAAGGAATCCCAGGTGATGTGTTAAACATCTGGGCATAACTGACATTTTCTTGTACGAAACACTAGTATTGCGAAACAATACTCAGGACGTTTATGGGGGTAGGATGAAACTACAGCCCTCATATACAGTGACTCTCCCTTTAGATGAATAAAGTGAAATCTATGAATATTTCCTACAGGAAAGACATATATAAATATATATTAACTTTTTAGTTATTGGGCAAATTGCCCCAAAATTTTAATTGTTCTTTTCTGTAAACTATCTTGTCCTCATTTTCAAAGACCTGTCCAAACGATTTGGCTGGACAGGCAAAATAAAGTGTATAGAAAAAATTTATTTCAAAGAAAAACTTAACTACTAGTTTTAGTCTCTTCTTTATAGAGACTTAAAGTGTTTTACTGTTGTGTACCATCATTACATTTCTTCCCTAGACACTAGGTACACCATACACCAGACACTAGAGCCAGAATAGTGACCGTTTGAGATCTAGGGAGGTAGCGTTAGGTTCCCTGCACATAATTCATCGTCATCATTTATAGTGTCAGGGGCCTACATGTGCTTGACCTCACACGGTTAATGCAGACACCGTTTTCATTCTTTTAGGATACCATCATCACCTCCCCAGCAAAATCAAACTTTGCTACAAATCGCTTATTTAATTTTGCTAGTTAGATTTGTGCAGGGAGTTAAATTATTAAGTCTGTTATATTCTCTAGTCGACGAGTTACAGTGGAAAGCGGAATAAATTATAATTTCTAGCTTAAAATCATGTAGCCATAATGGATTTAATTTAACTGCTAATACGCAGTCGAGCATATTTTATAACTAACTTATTAAATGACTGCTACATCTTGAGTATTGACGGAATGCGTAGGTATTCCTAATTCAGGATGTTTGATTTTTAAATATAACTTATTCCATGGGAAGTGTTAAACTATAAGACAAGCCACGCTTGCAGTTTAAATTATCAGTTATAGTCTGTATAATTATTTGATATGTGTTCTTTCCATTTATATATAGTGAAACTGTGGTACCCAATCTTTGCCAGCGTTCTAGTACGTGAACATTATCTGTGAAGAACTTAAGCACTTTCATTACATGAACTGTAACAGTTAAATGAAGTAAAAGGCCTATCGCGCCAGAATTAATTCTTCCAGAATAACACTTAAGTACCGATCAGCCCGCTGTGGCAAGCAAAATATCAGTAACATTCCGACAGAGTTTTGACTAGTAGTGTGGTGACCAAATATAGTCATATACTGAGATAAGGCACCCGACCTGACATTCCTCATTTTTAGAAACCTACGCTAGTGACACTGTGCTATGCTAACTTTCGTGCCTGGACAACTTTTATGTGACTTAAACAGACATCCGAAAAATAAGAACACCCAAGGAATCGTTCCCCAGAGGCAGCGATCAAAGCTGTAAGTATAAATGTGCGCACGTGGCCACGGCTGAATGAATAGAGTGAACGCAGGTCTGAGTGTTATTTTACCGTTGTATTTTGACACTTATTTGCTGTCATAACTTTCTTCATGCAAGTTTGTTTTGCTAACAATATTTTCCCTTAAACTAGATTATAGTATCAGGTCTGTTCATACCTTAAACGGGGAAAACTCTTAGACTCAATCATATGTATCTGGGACTCTTGTGCTATCATCTTTCTCCTAACGGGACTGTGGGCTAACCATAGAGGGAAGATCATAACTGTGGGTCTATCAGTTCTTGTAGCAATTCCTTCATTTTTTATGACTATTTGTATGTTTTGATGTAATTTCTATGTGTTGTGAAGAAATTTTAAGATGATAATTAAAATTTCTCTTGAAATTAATCAGTGTGTTGGTCAGCTCGTTCTAGAATATATATATATATAATCAGTTGTTATAGTTTCCCTACGTCTGTACGTATAACTGTCGTCCTGTATGTGCGTGCACGTGAGTGGTTAGATATATATATATATATATATATATATATATATATATATATATATATATATATATATATATATATATATATATATATATATATATATATATATATATATATAGGTGTTTAGACTGTCTGACTCCTCGAAAGCTGTCGTAGAAGATAGGTGAGAGAGAGAAGATTTCTCGATCTCAGAGACAGCCTCTTAATCACATTCTACCATCTCACTCGTGGAAATCTATTGCTATTACTACTTCTCACTGTGACTATCACTTATTCTAATCTATTCAGAAGGGACCAACCCAAGTCTTAATTCTCCTATCAAAAATCTACGACAAATGGGGTCTCGTCTATCGGGATTTTGAACTTTGAATAGGAAGACGAGACGACAAATATCAGCTCGTCTGTAAGATTCTGTATTCTGATATAGAGTAAGAGTGTGATGTCTTGTGAGTTTTGTATCTGTTAAAAATAACTATCCCCTAGACGTAACGATCTGTTTATGGGCGTGCTGACCACACGGCTAATAATTGTTTTTCCACAGCATTATTGAGCATTATACATTTGGTTTACAGGTTGATTTTGTCGGAATATATGTTAATTACTGATTTTGTAATACTAAACGCTGGTAAAGTTTTGTGAGTGTATAACAGGGTTCTGAAGAAGTAGAGGTTTGAGCGAAGCTAAGGAGTGCGTTCAGACAATTACGTCCTGTAAATTGCCTCCCTTACCCTAACTATCTTCAGGGGTGAACGTATAGTGGATTAAAAAAAAATTAAGGGATTTTTTTTCTCCTTAAAATTTTTTGCAATAATTATTTTGTTTCCACTGCAGCAACTTATTTTTTCAGTGAGTAATCTTAACTCTTTAACCCCCAAGAGCCAGTATACTGTACTTCCCGCTAGACCCATTTGGCCCAATCAACAGTATACTGGCTTTCGTATCTCTTGATCCTTTCTAGGGCTGTTTTCTAATTTTGACAACTCAAAAACACTATTTTCTTAAAGTATAGCCATCCATTATGGACTTTTGTTATTTATGAATATGAACATTTTAAAAAATTATTTCCAAACAAAAACAATAAAAACATACTGGTATGGCCATTTTTGTTTGGGCCAAACCCACTTTTTTGCTTGGGACTGAAAGAGTTAACTACCATTTATTTGGCGTAGACGTTTGCATTAGGTGCTTTATTGCCGATAATAGCAGCGATAGTTAGACACTATATTTTTTGGAGAAGGTATCCCAGGTTATAAGTATATCATAAAGAGTTTGGTATTTTTCTCGTAAGTGGTAGGAACCAGTGCATCCTTTTTCCCTATTTCTTTCTGGACTAAGTCTCAGCCACTGACTCATTATGGCAGAAAGGGCAAAGCTTAGACAACTCCTCAGAGACGAAGCGAGAGAAGAAGGTTTGGAAGGCGAGGAAGCGAAAGCTTTTGTCAGGGACGAACTTGACAAATATGATGCGGAGAGGAAAGCAGCCGAAGCTAGGGAGCAGAGGAAGATGGATGAGGAAATGGAAATTCGCAGGGCGAACGAAAGAGAGAAGGAGAGACAGCATGAGGAAAGAGAGAAGGAGAGACAGCATGAGAAGGAGAGGGAACAGAGACAGCACGAGTTGGCGCTTAAAACTCTAGAGTTCCAAAGTTTCTGCAACTGTTTCGAAACAGCAGGAAAGAGGGCTCTGAAACTTTCCAGCAGTTCTCATCTCGTTTAAAGGGATACTTGACAAAGTGCCTTGAGCTTTCACAGCTCCCATATACCTATGAAGGTCTGGAGGAATTAGTTTTAACAGAACAAATAAAGAACACTCTGTCTGCTGATACCCGGTAATTTCTAGCTGAGCAGGGGGCAGAAAAGCTTGAAGACATCTTAGAAAAGTCTGAGCGATATCACAATGCGCTGGCTGAACTACCGGCCTCAAAACGTAAACCGACAGAAGAGCATTTTCAAAAGAATAATCTAGACCAATCTTCTCAGGCTTCTAATCAGAATAACCACAGAGAAACTGGACCTCAAAACCCCCTCCTGAAAAATCCAAGTTCTACAAAAACAAGTACCCCAACCACAGTAAGCAGTCTGATCAACCCGACCGCTCTTCATGGCAGCGTAGCCAAAAAGGACAAGGTGGCAAAGGGAAAACCGCTAAGCACGGGACTAATGATCAGAGTGAGCACACCGAGCCTAAACGCATCGGATGCTTGCTAACAGTCTCGCAAGGCGGAATTATTGACAGTGATTCCCAACCTGTTGGGGATACACCTTCAACGCGAGGTACTGTTATTATGAACGGTTCTCAAACTTCTTGTTTATTTGACACGGGGCTTTCGTATGATTGCATTGTTGCCAGAAACCTGGTTAAACCCGGTCAAGAGACAGGAGAGACCGTCCAACTTTGTGGAGTTTGTAAGAGTGATGCACCTACAGCGCTTCCCATTGCATTGGTGGAGATCCACTCTGATTTTGTCAGAGGTGTGATCAAAGCGGCTGTTATGGATGACCCCATCTACCCAGTCATACTTGGCGGGAGATACGTGTGTATTGGGAAACCGGAAGAACCGATTGTGGCAGCAGTAACTACAAGAGGGCAAACCAAGAAGGAACGGGAGCCGGTGCCTAATTTGTTACCCATGGAACTTAAAGAAGCGCAACAAAAGGACCCTACTTTGGCACCCTGCTTTAGGAAACTGCCCATGGCTAAGGAACCCAGACAGCACGGGGACATTTTTTCTAAGGATGGCGTACTTTATCGCAAAACGGGCAAGCCTGACCAAGGTTACAACCAGCTCCTAGTACCGAAACAGTACAGAAGCCAAATCCTAGAAATGGGGCACTCTCTTCCCTTCAGCGGACATATGGGACAGAACGCCACAAACCAACGGATAACCACTCATTATTGGTGGCCAGGAGTAAATACTGATATTATCAGATATGTCAAATCCTGTGCCCAAGACTGGCACAACTGAAACCTAAAGATTGGGATTGTTGCATTCCGGCAGCTTTATTTGGCTGCAGAGTATCTCCTCATACTTCCACAGGATTTCCGCCAGCTACGCTTTTATTCGGCAGACCTATCAAGGGGCCGCTTGAAGCCTTACTTTGGTCGCTGACAGACCAGAAGGCTGATGAGACAGTCGTCTCAGCCAGTAAATACGTATCGGAGTTAAAGGAAAGGTTGAAACTAGGATGGGACCTAGCAACGACTAACTTTAAGAAAGCTCGCACAAAGCACGCTAACCGATACAGGAAGTCGCAAAAGAGAAAGAACTGGAAGCAGGAGAGAAAGTTTTGGTTTTACTCCCTACCGGAAACAACCAATTGAGGATCGGATGGCAAGGGCCGTTTACCGTCCTGAAAAAGATTTCTAAGGCTAACTACCAGATCTCTATTGAAGGAAAGGAAAAGGTTTTCCATTTAAATCTCTTAAAGAGATACTTGGAAAGACCAGTGCCAACCTCCGACCATCTCCTGACGATCGCCAAAACTGACGAAGATGACGATAGTGGCAGGGAAACTCCACTGCAATCACAGGAAATCTTTGAAAAATGTCAGAAGCGGCGACGCTCTTTCAAGCGCGCATGGGAGACATTCCAGAGAAAGGAAACTTTGGGAGTAGACTTGAGTAGGAATTGGAGAGAGATGGAGGGGGGAGATGAGAGGGAAGAGGACAGACACCCGGAAGCTACGGATATAGGAAATTTATTTCCATAACGTAGACATGGAGTGATTCCATATCTTAAAGGGGGGACGTTCTGTCACGTAGACATTTATGATCTATAAATTGCCTTTATCCTCTTCTTGTTCTTTCACCCGTATCCTCAGTTTTATTATCACTTTTATCCTTTTTCCTGTGTTTTTCGCATTCGTACCTTCGTGGGTAGTAAATATTGTTAATTATAATAAGACGTGGCTGGTTGTCATACATTCTCACGTTATGAAGTTTAATCACTAAGGCGAACACATTGAATACATAGGACACATATTTAATCGGACATCTTGGAAAACAGGAAGTCGGAAGAAGAAGGTAAGCAGAAGAGTTCCCATAAGGGCAAGTACTTTAGTGGGAAACAAACTAAACACCGAAACGTATATACACGTCAACATCCCACCTTTTTTATGAGTGAACAAAGTCATTCATCCAAGAGGGTTTCTTGCGATCTCTTTGAGGTCTCTTAGGGCAAGATGGTAGGAGAGAATGTTCTTTGCCAGCTTTCCCAGGACTAGAAGTAGCTGAAGTTGAAGGATCAACTTCTGGAGGATTGGAAATGTTCACTTCACTAGTGTTTTCCATGTCTGGCAAAACAACCTGTTGCTCGGGTAGAACTGGAGAGGAGACATCAATTTCCAGGTCCTCGGGATCAGGTGTGAAAGGTGTTGCTCTTTCAGAGAGCCTCTTATCAATCCTTCCAGGTTGCCAGTTTGGTTGTTCAGGGTCTTGATAGTAGAGTTCTCAATAGTGCTTTCTAATCTGTATTATTTTGAACAGTCTTTCTCATCATAACACTTGATGAGTTTACACAGCTCAGCCACCTGGTGCTGATTTAACATGAAGTATTCCCAAGCAGTAAATGATCTGAACTGTGAGTAAACTGAGTACCTTGGTCAGATACAATAACTTTAGGGACACCATAACGAGCAAAATGAGACTTCAATTTCCTGATGACTAACTGTGCTGTCATTGTAGGTAGAAAGTCTACTTCAATGAAGTTGGAGAAGTAGTCAATCAGGACTAAATAATATCGGCCTTCTATGGTAAAGATGTCAGTGCCAACTTTCTCCCAGGGTGATAAACCTCTTGAGTGTTGGTTTAAAGGTTCTTTAGTATTCCTTGCCTTCGTTTCTTGACATTCTGGACAACTGTCAGCTATCTGTCGAATCTCAGCCGTCATGCCGATCCAAAACAGACAACTTCTGGCCCGGCGCATCATGCTGTCAAATGCAAGATGATCTGCGTGTAGCTTCTGCTTGATTTCAGGCCTCAGTGTTTTTGGGATAAGAATACGCTCTCCTTTAAGTATTATGCCTTGTTCTGTTGTCAGAGTATCACGAATGTCAAAATAAGGCATAAGCTCAGCTGGTACATCAGACTTTCTTTTAGGCCACCCATCCAAAATGGTCGACTTCAACCTCTGGAGCACGCTGTCTTTGAGAGTTTCAGCTTTAATCTTGTCCATCATCACATCTGGTATTTTAGGTAATCTTACAGGTGCATCAGCTCCTGCATTGCTCTCTCTATCAGCTAAGGAATCCAATGTGACATTATGAATACAAACTCTGGACAGTGTGTCGACTATAAGAAGATCGGAACCTTGTATCCATTGGAATTCAAAGTCATATCGATGGCTGCGCATCAGTAAATTCTGCAGTCTTCGAGGAATTTGACTCAGAGGTTTCTTAACGATGGCCGCCAAAGGTTTATGGTCGTTGATGACTGTAACTTTCCTTCCATAAGTGTACTGGTCAAAGCGTTCCAAACCATATACAACAGCTAAGAGCTCCTTCTCAATTTGAGCCCAGCGTTGTTCTGTTTCAGTTAGAGCTCTAGAAGCAAACTCTATTGGCTGACCATTTTGTAGGAGGACAGCCCCAAGTCCATAGCTGCTACTATCAACTTGAATACACAAAGATTCATCAGGATCATAGTATGCGAGTACTGGAGTAGAAGTAATCAGCTTCTTGATTCTCTTGAAAGCTTGTTCACATTCAGCAGACCAGATAAAGGGAGTATCCTTACGTGTAAGTTCTCTTATTGGATGAAGAACTTCTGAAAGATTGTTGAGAAACTTTGCTAGATACTGTATCATGCCGCAAAATCTGCGAACCTCATGCCAGTCCATAGGAACGGGCATGTTTAGTATTGTCTCAACCTTTTTCTTGTCTGGTTCAACACCTCGAGCAGTAATAAGGTGACCCATGAAGGTAATTTCTTCTTTCTTCTCCTGAGCTTTAGCATCATTCAGTTTAATGCCTTTCTCTTTACACCTATGTTTCAGTGCTTTAAGCTTCAGATCATGGTCCTTAATTGCTTGCTGTCTGTTTGATCCACAACCTGCAATAACTATGTCATCAGCAACATTGATGCAACCATGAAGACCTTCAAGAGCTTGTGCTAGATGCCTCTGGAAAATTTCACTGCTTACATTCAAGCCAAATGGTAATCTAGACCATCTGAACCTACCATAAGGTGTAATCATTGTTGTAAGTTTACTAGACTTCTGATTAAGTTTGATATGCCAGAATGCTTCCTTGATATCCAGCTTTGTGAAGATCTTGGCATTATTGAGTTCAGGCAATCATCATCATCATCTCAGCCCGTAACCCGTCATGGGTCGTAGGGGTGCCATGGTGGAAGCATCAGCAGACAGGGTCCTCCACTGCTCTCTATCCTCAGCAATGCGTACAAGTGTGGAAAAACCGTGTCCTGCCCATTCTTTGATGTTATCAGCCCAGGATTTTCTCTGCCTTCCTCTTCTCCGTTTACCTTCGACTGTTCCCTGAAGGATCGTTTTCGAAAGGGAGTCATGACGAGTTACATGCCCAAACCAGGCAAGCTTTCGATGTTTCACTATTGACATAAGTGGTTCTTGGTGGCCTGCATAGGTGTTTATCTTCTCTCTAACATAGACATTTGTTTTGTGCTCTTTATAGCAAATGCGCAAAATTCTTCTATAACATTTATGCTCGAAAGCCTGAATCCTTCGCTCCGTATCTGCAGTGAGTGTCCAGCTCTCACACCCATACAAGAGAATAGATAATACAAGTGATTTGTATAATTTGATCTTCACAGGAAAACTGATGTTACTTTTCCAGATCACATTCAACCTTGTCATGGCAGCTGAGGCCATCTCAAGTCTTGTCTTGATTTCTTTACTTGATCTTCCATCACTACATATAGTTCAGGCAATACATCATCCAAAGTTGGTAATCTGTAATGCTCCCTCTGCAAAGCCTCATTCAGGGGTCTAGGATCAATGCATATTCTTAAGGAACCATCAGACTTTTCAACAACAGCCATTTGGTTAACCCATTCAGTCGGTTCCTCTACTGGTATTAATATACCTCTGTTCATTAGATTTTGAAACTCTGACTTTACATTGCTGTTAAGTGAAAATGGTATTTTCCTGCACGGCAGTGCCTTTGGACGAATATTAGGATCAATATGCAACACAGCTTCACCCAGGACACCTAGATGGTTATCAGAGTTATGATCATTATCTGAACTGTCAGTAGCCACCTTAGCAATAAATTTGTGTGTGTTGACTGTCACAAACTGTAGATCCTGCAGTGTGTTGTTGCCCAGCAAACATGTGAATCTATTTTTCACAACAGTAAACCTTATATTGTGTTTTGTCCCAGTCTTAGGATTCTCAGCAGTTAATAGAACTTCTCCCAGTGGAGTCATCTTAGTACCATTCCACATAACAAGCCTCTGTTTAGTGGGTAACAGTTGTTCTTGCATCACAAAGCGTTGACAGATTGTATTCACATCAGCTGCTGTGTCTAACTGAAATTTTACCATTTTTCCATTGATAATGAGTAGTGCAGATGTACAAGCTTTGCTAGACTTCATACAATTAAGAAAAACTTCAGAATCTTCCACTGACTCTGTGTGAACAGTGTGAACTTTCTTGCATTTCACTTTGAAATGGTTTCTTCCCCCACAATTTGAGCAAAACTTCCCCCATGCAGGATGCTTTTTCTTAATCAATGGATGTTTCTGTCCACAGTAATGACAAGCTTTACCAGTATGCTGCAAAGTGTCTCTCTTGGGCGGTTTATGGTTGAGTGATTTTTTCTGTACCTGTTCAACCCTTGCTTCAGAAGGTTGTACTGTATTATTCATCTCACTTATGTCTTTTCCAGTTTGCTCGAAGACTCTGCATATGTGAATGGCTTTCTTTAGATCGAGGTCAGCTTCTCTCAAAAGCTTCTCTTGTAACCTTTTGTTAACAGTAAAGACAATTTTGTCTCTTATCATGCGATCCTTGTCGTTAAAGTTGCACAAATCTGCCTTAGTTCTCAGCTCAGTCAAAAAAGAATTAAAAGGATCTTGAAGAGGTGTGTTCCAGAATCTGAACGTATGTAATACTTCATTGCTTCGTGAGCTACAATGGTTCTGGAGCAAATCGAGAATTTTAGTAGGGTTAGAGTGGTCTCCTTCCTCTGCCAGTTGATCAAAAACTTCAACAGCTTGAGGTCCAGCACAGTGTAGAATGATGGCCGCCCGAACAGAATCAGGTTTAGAGGCCACCTCTATTGCATGCATGTATAGTTGTAACTGTCGTCTCCATTTACGAAATGTGTCTGGTTCGACGTTATTTATGTCTAGGCAGGGTGGTAACCGAAACATGGGCCGTTCTGCCATGACAAAATGTCTAATAATGGTATGCAAGCAATAATCAGTAATCTCACCTCAAGTCTAATGACATTCAGCACACGTGTCAGCAGAATAGTTCGAATTCTGTAGAAGTAAACACCGCTGCCACCATGTTGATATTTACCTTCGTGGGTAGTAAATATTGTTAATTATAATGAGACGTGGCTGGCTGTCATACATTCTCACGTTATGAAGTTTAATCACTAAGGCGAACACACTGAATACATAGGACACATATTTAATCGGACATCTTGGAAAACAGGAAGTCGGAAGAAGAAGGTAAGCAGAAGAGTTCCCATAAGGGCAAGTACTTTAGTGGGAAACAAACTAAACACCGAAACGTATATACACCTCAACACGTACGTTTGCGACTATATACATTACTATTTTCCCATTCTAACTTTCGCCGGGTTTAGTTTCTCATTTAGAAACGCACTAGTGGGGTTATTACGTAGATGCCAGGCTCGGGAGGTTATTGCGTTGTGGACGTAAACTGTGAATATTCGTTTTCGCCAGACTTATAGGTGAGATATCGTCTGCATTTTTCACCTGTCACAGCGTTTCTCGCACTTGCCATGAGCGCTCACGGTCCGATAGCTGGACGGAGGTGTGAATCGCGCCAGACGCATTCGCTCAGAGCAGACAGTGTCTGGGATATTCCACCTGACACGTAGTTTCTCGGTTACCTTTCTCAGCGAAAAGTGTGATTTGCCACTCACTCCTCGCTCAGTAATGAGGATAGGAGGTGTCATAGACGCACTGATGGCAGTTACGGCATGCATCTATGTACAGAAGGTGTTAAGAGTAGGGGAGGCTATTGCGTAGTTTATGGAAATAGTGGACATCTTTGTTTGGTGTTTCATATATACTGGAGGGAGTTAGATTTTATTTTCATTCAGTCCTCTAAATTCGCAGTAGACAGGTTGCTCGGAATAGAATAAGCTGTATAGCGAAGTTTCTCAGTTTATTTCGACAATTTGTCGAACTTCTAGACTTCCATAAATATTCAGCGTATGATTCTAAGTTGTGCGACTACCTGTAGTTCTGTCTGAGGTAAAAATAGATATAGCTAGTATTTTGTGAGTGTTAAAGTGTTAAATCGCTTATTTCATTTTGCTAGTTAGATTTGTGCAGGGAGTTAAATTATTAAGTCTGTTATATTCTCTAGTCGACGAGTTACAGTGGAAAGCGGAATAAATTATAATTTCTAGCTTAAAATCATGTAGCCATAATGGATTTAATTTAACTGCTAATACGCAGTCGAGCATATTTTATAACTAACTTATTAAATGACTGCTACATCTTGAGTATTGACGGAATGCGTAGGTATTCCTAATTCAGGATGTTTGATTTTTAAATATAACTTATTCCACGGGAAGTGTTAAACTATAAGACAAGCCACGCTTGCAGTTTAAATTATCAGTTATAGTCTGTATAATTATTTGATATGTGTTCTTTCCATTTATATATAGTGAAACTGTGGTACCCAATCTTTGCCAGCGTTCTAGTACGTGAACATTATCTGTGAAGAACTTAAGCACTTTCATTACATGAACTGTAACAGTTAAATGAAGTAAAAGGCCTATCGCGCCAGAATTAATTCTTCCAGAATAACACTTAAGTACAGATCAGCCCGCTGTGGCAAGCAAAATATCAGTAACATTCCGACAGAGTTTTGACTAGTAGTGTGGTGACCAAATATAGTCATATACTGAGATAAGGCACCCGACCTGACATTCCTCATTTTTAGAAACCTACGCTAGTGACACTGTGCTATGCTAACTTTCGTGCCTGGACAACTTTTATGTGACTTAAACAGACATCCGAAAAAATAAGAACACCCAAGGAATCGTTCCCTGAGACAGAGAATTCAGTACGTCTTTTTGGAACTGGGGATTTCTTGGTCAAGACTGCATTTACGGGTCTGTGTGAAGGTCCTAGAAAAAATTATGTTCCCAGAGGCAGCGATCAAAGCTGTAAGTATAAATGTGCGCACGTGGCCACGGCTGAATGAATAGAGTGAACGCAGGTCTGAGTGTTATTTTACCGTTGTATTTTGACACTTATTTGCTGTCATAACTTTCTTCATGCAAGTTTGTTTTGCTAACAATATTTTCCCTTAAACTAGATTATAGTATCAGGTCTGTTCATACCTTAAACGGGGAAAACTCTTAGACTCAATCATATGTATCTGGGACTCTTGTGCTATCATCTTTCTCCTAACGGGACTGTGAGCTAACCATAGAGGGAAGATCATAACTGTGGGTCTATCAGTTCTTGTAGCAATTCCTTGATTTTTTATGACTATTTGTATATGTTTTGATGTAATTTCTATGTGTTGTGAAGAAATTTTAAGATGATAATTAAAATTTCTCTTGAAATTAATCAGTGTGTTGGTCAGCTCGTTCTAGAATATATGTATAATCAGTTGTTATAGTTTCCCTACGTCTGTACGTATAACTGTCGTCCTGTATGTGCGTGCACGTGAGTGGTTAGATATATATATATAAGTGTTTAGACTGTCTGACTCCTCAAAAGCTGTCGTAGAAGATAGGTGAGAGAGAGAAGATTTCTCGATCTCAGAGACAGCCTCTTAATCACATTCTACCATCTCACTCGTGGAAATCTATTGCTATTATTACTTCTCACTGTGACTATCACTTATTCTAATCTATTCAGAAGGGACCAACCCAAGTCTTAATTCTCCTATCAAAAATCTACGACAGTGGCCAACAAAAATTGTTACGTTAATTATAATTTAAAAAAAAAATACCAGTTCAAATTTCATCAGTGTGAAACAGATTTCAAACAAAATGTTTATAATTATTAATTTCTTCTTTGATCCATAACCACCAACCGTCAAAGCAGTCAGTGGCCATCACGCGTGGTGGCGTCTTGTAGGGCAGCAACAAATTGATTCCACTTTGCTCGGTCGGCGGCCATCCTTCATACAGTGCCCCAACTCTGGTTCATTCCTTGCATCTCGGCCTCCACAGTTCTCCGCCAAGTTGTCTTTGGTCGGCCTCTCCTTCGCTTTCCCTCGGGGGTCCACAGATAGCTGTTCGTGTGATGGTATCAGGGTCCCTTCTGAGGACGTGGCAAAATTATTCATGCAAACATATTATTCACAAAAATATCAAATGTATTAAAATATTTGGCTTCTTTGAATTTCTCATGTTAGTGTGACATTTGTCTGCGAGTCCATTTGTCCTTTGTGCCTCTTAACATGTGAGGACCTTATTAGACAATCTTTGAAGGACCGAGGACTAGAATGGAACCAGGCCAGGAAGAAGACAGCTGATAAGATAGTCTGGCGCTCTCTCTTCCAAACCTCTACACCTCACGGTAGAAGGGGAACGACAAGACTCTTCCAGCTTTTCCAGCATTTGCTAGGAATCGATTAACAATTCAGAAAAGGTTAATGAAAACCAGTAGATACCTGACAGGTTGGAAATGCTTTGAGCTAGTACACTTGGATGCCCTAAATGCATCAATTAATAACAGTAGGATATACAAGCTGGTGGTACCACCCTGGGAACTCAAGAAGCCAGATACATACTACTTTACTTACTTAGTCATTCCTCTTCTACCATGAGGTGTAGAGGTTTAGAAGAGAGAGCGCCATTCTATCCTTTCGGCTGTCTTCTTCCTGGCCTGGTTCCACTCTAGTCCTCAGTCCTTCAGAGATTGTCTAATGTTGTCCTCCCAGTGGACTCTAGGTCGCCCTGGAGATGTGGATCCCTAGCTCTTAGCCTCCCATACCTGCCGTGGCAGCCTATCTTCTCCCATTCTGCAGACTTGGCCTAACCATCTTTGTTGGGACTATTCTTCTTGGGTCTGGAGCGGTTGGGTTTTTAGGCCATGACATATCTTCTGGTTGCAGACCATGTCTCTTCTTGTTACGTCAATCACCTTTCTCAGGTACATCATTTCTGAAGTTTGGATCTGACTTTTGTAGGTTGTAGTCATTGTCCATGACTCGCATCCATACGTCAAAACTAGGACATAGGTGGAGCAGTATACAGCCATCTTCATTATCTTGCCAACTTCTCTTTTGCTGAGGAGTCCTCTCGATTTAACCTTCATCCCTACTCGCTTTTCATAGACTGATTCTCAACTCGTGGGTGCCCGGCACCCAGACATTTGATATAGAGAAAAAACCCTATACCCATCTCGTGGGTGCTTTTGAATACACAGGGAAAAGACAAAAATAGTGAGAATAAATGCAGGTAATGATAACAGGGTTGAACTTGAAGAAGCACCAATACAAGATGTAGAATCTTACACATATCTTGGCAGTAATATAGACAAAGTTGGAGGGACAGACAGTGATATCAAGATAAGAATACAAAAAGCAAGATACCAACATGGAACTGATGACAAGAATTAAAGTGCCAGTGGAACAAGAGATGAGAAGAAGACAATGGCGATGGATAGGACACACACTGAGGAAACCTGTTGATAGCATTACAAGGCAGTCCTTGTTCTGGAACCCCCAAGGCAAGAGAAGCAGAGGTAGATCAAGAAGCACATGGAGCTGGAAACAGAGGTGAAAATGATAAAGAGAACATGGAAAGAACTTGAGATGATGGCACGTGACAGGAGGACTTGGCATGTGTTTGTTGAAGGCCTATGCTCCTTTGGGAGTGGAGGGTGCTTGGGCACCCATACTTTTTATAGAGCAATTTAAAGAGTTCATTTCAAGCAAACTGTCAGTATCTTCACAAACACAAAAACAAGGAAATAAGGGAAGAAGTCATGAGTTATGGAAGTTTTCTTGATATTTAATTCAGAACAATAAACAGTGAATATTGGACTATTTGTTCAGTTAACACTAAAATAGAAATCAGAAAACATGAACGCCCAAATATGCTGAATCATTGTCGCAACTCTTATTCTGTCATTGCAACACACTCTAGACAGACAACATGCTTGTGGTCTGGTGGACAGACAACATGCTTGTGGTCTGGTGGACAGACAACATGCTTGTGGTCTGGTGGACAGACAACATGCTTGTGGTCTGGGCAAATGTAGGAATGACATCTTCCACACTGAGTAGACACTTTTTTATCTTTTTTTTCCATGAACAGAGAGCACATCTTTGCTGTTTTTTCTTGGCTGAAGCATTGGAATCTGGTTTTGATTTGGGGGTTGTAGCCTTTGTTGTGCTCATCGATTTCTTAGATTTTACAGATGGAGTGAATGGGTTGGAATGGCCTCTCTTTTTTCGGGAGTTTTCATTCCATCCAAGGATTGGATTGTTAGAGAAATGGTATCTTTCAAATAATTTGAAAGGTTTCGTAAACCAATGCATCGATTGAGCTGACCTTCTGCATGTCCTGATCTAATGAAATCAGATTGCGCATCCTTTCCAGCCAGACAGTGGTTTGGGTTTGCAGCTCTAAAGACTACGAAAGCTTCAAGGCATCCAAGGTCCAAAATATTTGTGAAAAAGACCATGGGACAACGCTTGGACTTGCATGAGAATTTGTGGGCCTTTTATCCATCCCACCCGTTCAACCTTTTGTGGCATTGTAAAAGAGTGCTATGTCTGATTTCTTTTTCTCTCCCTCTTCAGTTTTGTCATCTTTGTACATAGTGCTCAAAGGTTGTTTTTCTTTGACTTGTACGTCAACAGGGTTGCATTGTCATTGAATGCAAACCTGGTGGGGTACAAACCAGCTTTTTTCATGCTTTAGTGTTTGAGGTAGTCAGGAATTAACTTTTTGTTTTTCTTGACGGTGCCAACAGAAGTCAAGCTATTCTTGAGGAGGTATTGAGACAGTTTGTAAAAAAGTTGTCAAATGTAATGTTTCTGCCAGTCCTCAAGTATGGCTAAACCAATTCGTTGACCACCCTCTCTCCATGGTCCTTTTCTGGCTGTCGACCAACCTTTCTTATGTAAGGTATGCCCCTACGAGGAAAACAAGTGTCTGCCTCATTCAGCCAGTAGATCTTTAAGCCATATCTACCTGGCTTGCTCGGTATATACATCCAGAATTCGCATCTTCCTCTGAAGGGCACCAGTTGTTCGTCAATAGTCAGGAAAGGACCAGGATTGTAGTTTCAAATTTCTTCCAAACTTCCCTGACTGGAGCAAGAGGGTCTTTGTTTCTTCTTTCTGTGCGAGTGGCTTTGTCATAAAGCACAAGCACCCCAACAGTCTGTCAAATCTTTTGTAGCTAAACAATGATCTGACAAAGGGGCTTCCCCAATATATCGCTGAAAATGACTTTTGTGTGAAGAAGCCCTTGGTTGAGAGATCCTAAAGCAAGCAAAGCTGCAAAAAAAGCTCTTATTTCAAATTATCAGTATCTGACCACACATTCCCATCACAATCATACTTTTTATGACCTTCCCTATAAGTGCATTCAACAATAATGTTCACAGTGTCTAAAGTTAGGAATAATTCAAAAGCTTCAGAAGGCGTGCCTGTTTCAGTTGCCAACACTTTCTTATTGGCTTTGAAAATATTGTGTATTGCTGTTTTTTTAATTGGCGGAACACTATTAGACCAATGTGTATTGACTTTGGCTACCATCTGATCTTCAACACCTATTTCCACCATTCCTGCATCATCTGCATCGACATCAGAAAACTCAATATCTCCACCAGTGCTCTCAACATCAGAGTTCCTCTCTCTACCAGAATCACTGTTTTCGGAGGGCATCCAGCTCATCTCACTGCTATCAGCATCATGTGATGTGACGGATTCATTAGAGCTCTCATCTTCCTCAGCTCTTCACTCTGCTTTCGATTGAAGCAAAGGCTCTCAAATACATTTTGATCCTGGCAAATATAAAAGGAAAAAACCTTTATTATTATACTCTAATATGTTAGGCCTACATGTACAAAATTATCTTCAAGAAACACTTTTATCGCCAAAATCTTTACAGTATGTTAGCAAAAGGTAAAGGAAATTAGTCTGGTATAAGTGTGAGGAAATCTAAAAATACACCTGCCTAAAGGTTAGACTCTGCCATTCCTCTAACAAGCAGTGTATATATTTAACAGACAGATTAATAGATGTAGTGATTGGCAACATTACTTGACACAAATCCATCAATTGAACAAGAAAATGAAGCTTGCTCACCTTTACTGATGACATCTTTTTTCCAATCCAAAAACATTTAGCATCCAAACTGTGGCACGTCAGCCAGGAAAAGGAAGCTGTAGGGAAGTTACTCTAGATGTACAGGAGAAATAACTATCATAATCTGTATTTGCTCTCAGTAATGTCTTGTCAGTGCAGTACATGTATACAGATGGATCTAAAGGGGAAGATAACAAATTGGGGATTTGTTGTAGTTGTTGTTGATTAACTAAAGAGCTTGTCGCTCTTTAGCAGTCAATGCCAAGCTAAAGAATTTGCATGTGTTCTGCAGCTGTTGAGTGGTGCTGTATAGGGTGTTTGTGATTGTGCCCAGCTAAAGCTTTCATCTTTCTGTGGAGAGTCCTGGACAAGAGAGCAGCACATGCTGAACTGTTTCATATGGAAGGTTACAGTTGCGGCAATTAGGCTCATGTGTGGGGTTTAATTTGTTTAAGTGCTTGTTGAGAGTGTGGTGTGAACTGTACTTATTTAGAAGATTGTGCTCTGCTCCACATGTCGTAGGTTATTAATGTTCTAAATTTTTGTTGGGATAGGCCATTTCTTTATACAAGGCACGTCCAGTAGATCCTTTTGCCTATCAGTTCAGCCATTCCTCTTTGAGGTTGTTTTGGAGTATTCGTTTAGCTGTCTGCGTGTTTGCTGGAGTGTTTGTTTGAACCATGCTTGCTCCTGGTTTTGCTAGTCTGTCTGCTTTATCGTTGCCTGGTATGTCTGTGTGCCCTGGTATCCACTGGAGAGTGACTCTGATGTCATATTTTGTTAGCAGGTTGTCAGTTGTTTTGGGCACCTGTATTATTTCTTTATTTTCTATTTGGAGGTATTCTTCTAAAGCCTGAAGTGTTGGTTTTGAATCAGTGAAGATTATGATATCTGAGGGCATATAGATTTCTTATTTGAATTGGCTGTCTATTGCTATGTGGGTGGTGTTTATTGCTGTATTCTTAATTACTTAGTCGTTCCTCTTCTACCGTGAGGTGTAGAGGCTTGAAAGAGAGAGCGCGATACTTTCCTATTGGCTGTCTTCCTCCTGGCCTGGTTCCATTCTAGTCCTCAGTTCTTCAGAGATTGTTGTCCTCCCAGCGGACTCTGGTTCGTCCTGGAGGTGTGGATCCTTGGCTCTTAGCCTTCCAAACCTGCTGTGGCAACTGATTTTCTCCCATTCTGCAGACATGGCCAAACCATCTTAGTGGGGACTCTTCTACTTGAGTCTGCAAGGGTTGGGTTTTTAGGCCTTGATGTATCATCTGATCATCTGGTTGCGAACCATGTCTCTTCTTGTTACTTCAGCCGCCTTTCTCAGATGTCTGAGATTGCTGTAATCTCTGCTTAGTACAGAATTCTGCACAAGATTCATATATTTCTAGTAGGCTGCCATTTGGGTATTTCACGTCCGCTCTAAGTCCAGCATTTTTGGTGGCCTTGAATGCTGATCCATCTGTGTATGCATGTATTGCAGTGTTAGGGTAGCTGTCTATAGTCTCTAAAGTAGCATTTTAAAATATTGTTGGGTTCATGTCTCTTGTTAGTGAGCAATCCTTGAGTGTGGTTCTTATTATTGGAAGTTTTAAATCCTTTCTGGGATAAATAACTGGGTATTGTTCAATTATTTCTCGTGTCTGTGGGAGGCGATGTTGTTCTGCTATAGTTGTTGCTGCTTTTAGTGGTGATTTTTGTTTTAGTGGGCATCCAGTTTTCAACCAGTTGTCTGTTGGGGTGGTCTTTTCTCATTCTTCTATAGCGCCCTGTAGCTTCCAGAACAGCACGTTAACAACATAGGTCCATAGGTTCTATGTTTGCATCATTTTCACAAGCAGCTGTTGGTGTGGTTCTCATTCCCCCACATATTGAACCTTAGAACTTGGTTTTGGACTTTGTCCAACTCTGCTTGAGTGGTTTTGCTCATTGCCGACTGCAGCAGTAGGTTGTTATCTATGACTGATCGGACATATCCCAGGTACAGTTGTCTGAGATTTTCTTTTTTTGCTCCCCAGCTAGTGCTTGCAAGATGTTTAACTAGGTTCAGGCATCTACTGGCTTTGTCTTTCATTTTGTGCATGAAGGCTTTGAGGAGTAGCTGTTTGTCAAGCTCCACTCCTAAGTAAGCTGGATACAAATTGGGGATAGGAATGTATGTTCCCATGTGGCAGATGGTAAAAGAATATAGTATAACAGATTATACATCTATTTTCACAGCAGAAATGGTTGCAATTCTGAAAGCTCTAAAAATCTTCTCTAACAACCATATGTTGCAACTTTCGGCCCATGCACATTGTTGTTACAATCTGACCAGGCTCCAATCATAAGTGTTGTTTATAACATCTAGAATTGCCCAGCCAATTGTATTCAATCATGCATGTTATGATAGGGTTTATCCCAACAATTTCCTCCGCGTATTTTAAAATATTTTAAAATTTAAACACTTGTCCTCAGTTTCCTTATATGGCCCGACTTCTTTCATTCTCTTAAGTAACCTTTCAAACTACTATTCGAAACATCGCTAATTTATCTACCCAGATGGGTTTATCTGTAATAATTACACAGACAGTGTCTGGACAGAAGTGAGTTAAGCAATTATCACCTGTACTTCCTTTTCTGTTATCCGCCGCAGTTTCTGAACAGTGCCTCCAGACAGGCAAGCGTCACCAATACTTTCCGTTGACCGTCTGAAGTCAATCTGGTTTAACAGCTTAAGCAATTACAATTAATCTTAAGGATGGTCAATTAGCCGGGAAATAACACTATTGCAGTTTGAAAAGAGGTTAACAAATCTAAGGCATGGTGATGGGGCAGATCTATGTGCGTAAACTGAAGAAATAAATGGATAGTTGCAGAGAGAGAGAGAGAGAGAGAGAGAGAGAGAGAATGAGAAAAAAAAAACGAACAGCCAGTTCTGTGACAATTATAACCCATCAAAGATTGGATGGGACACTTTTGTCTTAAAAAAAGAAAATCAATAAATAAGATAAGATTTCTTTCTTCTTCTGCGTTCATCCTGAAAAGGACGTTGGTTGCGTTGTGTCGCCGTTTACAGCAAAGCTGTGATATCTGCGCCTTTCAGCCCGACACATCCGACTTCGGCACATCATTTTTTAGGACTGGGTTTGCCTTCCTACTTCGATCCCTACTCACTCAGCCAGACTGCAGTGATGCAGCCTGTTTCCAGGACCACCACTTGGAGGTGGAGTAGGGTCTTGGCCAGCTCTGGTTCGCTGACCCTGACGCAAGCAGTCAGTTATGGGTCGCTGACTGCACTCCTCACTTTTGACGCGTCTTAGGTCCCAGATAAGATTTAAGAGCTGTATTAACAAGTTTTTTTTTTTTCTCCCAAGTAAACTTTGACTAGTACATTACATTTTTTTTGCACCTTTTATGTCCCAGGGTTCTCTGAGGAAACAAAGAAAGAACAGAACTTCTGCTGTCTCAGGCATGTTGTGAAAGGTGACTAAAAAGAGATGCATGGAACTAGCAACCTCAGCATGTACAACAAGTTTCTACAGAAACCATTGTTGAAAGAGTTTGTGTTTTGATATAGGATTTCTCAAGGGGGGGCCATCTGCAGGAAGATTCCATGCTCTATAAGGAACAAAAAGGGAGATAATGATGACATTAAATGTTGTGTAATGGTCGGCCTCTCTTTCGCTTTCCTTCGGGGGTCCATATCATAGCTGTTCTTGCAATGGTATCAGGGTCCCTTCTGAGGATGTGGCCAACGCAACTCCATTGCATCAATTCAACCCTTGATGGGTTATAATTAGGATATATAGTGTAGTTAATTCAAGATACTAATTTTGATATCCGATAAGATTACTTCCATGAACAAACAGTTTTAAGCACATTATTTATATTTCTTTTAAGTGTATTTTATTTACTTTTTCTCTTTCATTCTCTGTTCCTTTCTTTCTTCCGTCTTTAATAATATTTTGTGAAAAATATTTTGCTTTATTTTACTGAGTTTGTGTGGAATAGTGTCTATTTTGTATGTGTTCCTAAATTATTTTTTGTTTGTTTGTTGATACTCTCTATTCATATGATTTCTGATCCACAAATTTGTTTTTTATACAATCCTTTGTGTAGTCCCAACCCAAAGTCAAGTGAGTACCACAGAACTACCATTTCTGACACAGTCATGCACCAGTGCGGACCAGCTGGCCAAATGCAGAGACAAATTCTTTAATGCAACAAATCCCCCCACGAAACCCCCCGCTCCCCCCCCACCCCCCCCCCCCCCCCCCCCCCCCCCCCCCTCCCCCCCCCCCCCACCCCCCCTCCCCACCCCCCCCCCCCCCCCACCCCCCCCCACCCCAAGCGCCCCCATCCCCGCCAAAGATCACTGAATTTTTATACCAGCAGGAAACAAAGAAGCCATTTGCAAGTAAGAAATTTTCCAACAGTGGTTATTGTCATTATGTCATCAAGTTTAAATTCAGAAAGAGTGTTGTACAATTGGCAAATATGTTTACATTGTTTGTCTGAATAGTGGACAGATACCAAGAACATTTTACTTGTAACTTGTGACTGAAAATGTAATGTATAAGAGATTAAAATACATAACCAACGCAGACAAGAATACAACCGAAAACAGGGTAGCAGCAATTGATACAAATTTTCATATATATATATATATATATGAATATATATATATATATACGAGGGAAGGCCTCGTAACTTTTTTTTTAATTTTCATTCAAAAGGCAAGAAAACAGATAAAAATTCACATTGATATCTACGAGGGAAGGGCCTCGTTAAAATGTAGCCTCAAGTCTGAACTTCAAAAATTTATAATATATACTCGTATATATTAACACGCAGTGCTGCTATCCTCTGCTTTTGTTGCATTCTGTTTGTTTGTATATTGAACTAATCATGTAAAATTATTGTGAGATCACAAGAACAAAGCAATTAGTATATGTCAGACCTTTCTTTGGGAAAACAAATAGGAATACAGGTAAAAGATAAAGATAGTTCTATGGCAGATACTGTCGGAGAGAAGTGAAGTTTTTAATAGTTTACTGTAGTATGTCCAGCTTTATGAGGTGGGTGTGAACAGTTTCTTTCCAAGCTGCCTCAAGAGCAGTCAGGTGCCCATTTAAAGCTGGGTAGACTGGAGCATGCTGCTTCCAGATTTTGATCCCGGAACCTGGTAACTGTACAATGAGAGGCGAGCGCTGTAACCACTCAGCCAACTGGAGAGAAGAAAGGTATAAAATGGTTTTAAAGAATGAAATTGAAATGAAAAATAAAATATTTATCTGAAACAAATGCTTAGCTGGTAATACAGTTCATATCAAAAAGGTCTGATTAGTTGATTGTTGTCTTCTTCTTTGATCCTTAGCCGCCGACCGTCAAAGCAGTCAGTGGTCATTACGCCTGGTGGCGTCTTGTAGGGCAACAACAAATTGATTCCACTTTGCTCGGTCGGCAGCCATCCTTCGTACAGTGCCCCAACTCTGGTTACGAGCCTGAGACTCCGGATGTCCGTCCCGCAGCAAAGTTTTTCCATTTATTGTTGTTTCCGTAACGTGCGATTTTTTTACATAGACAGGGGTGTCGGCCCTGTGCTAAAACCCCCAACCTGGAGGACCAGAGTACCAGCTTTTGTCTGACCCCTACCCACGCAGACCAGTCCAGCTTGGTTGAACCTACCAGGAGTAAATCTCCCACTGGCATAGCTCTGGGGATTGTCAGGGTACACAAGCTGCCACACCGCTAAAAGGTATAGGTACCATTGATGGCAGAGTTGGTTGTTGGTCATTGTGTTATTGTTATACTTTTCACTTTTGAAAATAACACAAAACAATTGTGACAACACTACATAGTTCTGAAACATGGTAGGGTCAAGCTTAACTCTGCCCTGCAGTAAATGACTCTGTTTAAGAGGAAGCAGTATGCCTATTCTTTTTTTTTGGCCTCAGAGACCTTTGGAAACTACAATGGGCAGGTTTGGTCTCATCACATCCTTTCGCTCCCAAAGGAGCATAAGTCTTCAACAAACTCCTGCCAAGTCTTAACTTTCCCTATCAGCTCACTGTCCTCATTCTCTTCATGTCTGTCTTCAGTTCTCTTCTCTGTGTGTTATTTCTTTGGTCTCCCCTCTACCACCACTGCAGTGTCCATTGTCTTTGTCTGTTGACCTGTCATTATTAATGTTTGTGACTATGGCTGACAAAGGGTGAACCCCGAAACATCCCTTGTTTTCTGTATATGTTCATTTGTAAAACTGATTCTAAACCATTTAGTTTTGAATTTATGAATTACTTTCCTTACCAGCCCTCTTATTTATTTACTCCCTCTACCTCTCTTACCATGCGGATTTCAGAAGAAGACTGCCTTGTAATACTATCAGCAGGTTTCCTCAATCTGTGTTCTATCCATTGCCAGTGTCTTCTTCTCATCTCTTATTCCATTGGCATTTGTCCAATTCTTGTCATCAGTTCAACATTAGTGATCTTGTCATATCACCTTGGAGCTGTCATAGACCGGATGGGAGGCATCAAAGAAGAGTTGGCTACCCAAAGACAGCAGCTGGGAGACTTTTTCAAGCCATAAATCGAGGATTCCTCAGCAAAATAGAAGTTGATAAGAAGACGAAGATGGATGTATACCGCTCCAACTATGTCCCAGTCTTGACGTATGGATGTGAGTCATGGGCAATGTCTACAACCCACAAAAGCCAGATCCAAACCTCAGAAATGAGGTATCTGAGGAAGGTGGTTGAAGTAACAAGAAGAGACATGGTCTGCAACCAGACGATACATCAAGGCTTAAAAACCCAACCCCTGCAGACCCAAGTAGAACAGTCCCAACTGAGATGGTTTGGCCATGTCTGCAGAATGGGAGATCGGCTACCACGGCAAGCATGGGAAACTAAGAGCCAGGAATCCAGACCTCCAGAACGACCCAGAGTCCGCTGGGAGGACAACATTAGACAATCTTTGAATGACCGAGGACTAGAATGGAACCAAGCCAGGAGGAAGACAGCCGATAGGATAATCTGGCGCTCTCTCTTACAAACCTCTACACCTCACGGTAGAAAAGGAACGACTAAGTAAGTAAGTCATATCACTTCAATCCTTCTATTCTATAAAAGGTGCTCTTATGCACTGACTTTCAAAACATGTATACACTGCTTAGAAAGCATAGATTTTGCTGGCTTGGTCATGTTCGACGCATGGAAGATGGTCGCATCCCCATAAATATTTTATACAGACAGCTGGCAAATGGTAAAAGAACTGCAGGGTGACCACAGCTCAGGTTCACAGATATGTACAAGAGAGACATGAAGGCACTCAACATAAATCTAGTATCCTCTTAGGACAAAGCTGCTGATTGCATTAAATGGAGATGCTCCCTAGCGCACTGCCTTAGACTAGACCAACAGAAACTCTTATAACAGCAGAAGAGAGAAGAAGCCATTGTAAGGAGTAAGGAAAGCAACAAAGTAAAGGTAGTCCCATAGCAGATACTGCCACAGGGGGGTGAAGTGTTAGAGACTTTGCTGTACTCAAGTGGAGGGGGACCAGTACCCTTCCTCATTGCCTTTTCCTTCCCTAACTCAAGACAAGAGTCTGGTACCCATTCACAGCTGGGTAGACTGGATCATATCAATATAGTGAAATGAACCTGGCACCTTTGGCGCGAGAGACCAGTGCTCTAACTACTCTGTCAACTGGATGTTGGAATTTTAAGGAACACCAGGCAAAATACAGCTGAGAGTTATCACTTCAAGGGCGCATCATCCCCATAGTTGTTTATGACTGGAGAAGGCTACAACCTATGCAAGCACCCATTTATAAAAGTCTGTAGCTTTTTGGTTGTTGTTTTTGTTGTTCTCCATGTTTCAGAGCCATACAATAGGACTGACTTGACATTTTAGTTGAAGATTCTGATTTTTGCATTGGACTTGATTTCTCTTGATCTCCATATATTTCAGGTTTGATTTAGATATGCTATAAATGATGTTCACTTTTGCTTCCAGTGGGTTTTTTTTTCTAACACCAAATAAAGCAGATGATACTTTTCTCCAGAACCAGAGCTGCCTTCTCCATTTGCTTGGAAGCAGCAGTATGTACTTGCCAGTATCCCAGTGACCACCCATTGCTGGAAAATGCTTACAAGGACATTATGAGGAATAATTATGAGTTTACTAATGAGTCTTGTGGCAAATGTAAGTGTTAAGGATGTTTGTTAGTTTGAATGATTCATTATTTTTTACTGTTATGAATAGTTTTTATTTTGTAATGTTACAAACAATTATTACTATGCAGTTCTTAACATTTATTTTGTAGTATTGTGAATAGTTGTTATTTTACTGATGCTTCTTGTAGTTGATTATAATTGTCTGGATTTAGCTATTTGGTGTTACTGATAGGATTGAATTAATATGACAAGATCACAAATGTGGAACTGATGAGAAGAATCAGACAAGTGCTCCTAAAAGCAGTAGAACAGAGAGCAGCAACGAAGCTCTCCTTTATGAAGATATTGACCAGCACAAGTTGGGGGGCAAGTACCAGCTGACATAAAAATTCTGTACAGGCGCAGTCAGGCCTGGAATTGAATATGGCATGTTGGCCTGGGCCACAGCAGCAAGAACAAATGCAGAACATTTAGCAAAAGTGCAAAATGCAGGACATAGACTAATCACTGGAGGAATGAAGACCACTCCAATCCAGGCAGTGGAGAGATATACCAACATCCGACACTTGATGATAGACGTGAGGAAATGTGTTTGCTCACAGCGAGAAGCTACTATGAATTCCAAATCAGCCAATGCATGCCAAACTCCATAGCTCAACAAAAACAGGTTGAAGAGAACCAGCTTCTTGCATATCTCAGAACATCTGCATCAATATCATGAAGACCTCCTCCCATCTACTGACATGGAAATGTTAATTGATTATGAGGTGCCAAACTACTGCCATGAAAATATATCTATCATCACATAAGTCCCTGGAATAAAAAAGGAAGGCCACCAGACCCCTCCAAAATTAAAAGCCTTGGCTCTAGAGATGATTGAAGAAAAGTTCAATCCAAAGGAGTAGACACAGATGAATCCGCAGAGGGGGCAGTAAAGAATGGTGGAGGAGGCATTTTTATCAGATTCATAAACGGGAGGATCATCCAAAAAGCCTTCCCAACTGGAAAGATCTCCAACATCAGGACAGAAGCTATAGTACTACTGCAAGCTCTGAGAATCCTCACTAGATCAGAACAGCACCCACCATCTAAGACAGTAATCTTCACTGATTGTAGATCACTACTGGAATCAATTCAGAACACCAGACATGATAACATGACGAATGAGATCAGATATGAGCTTAACATCATCCAAAGGTCATCAACCATTGCCCTTCAGTGGTTACCCTCCCATTGTGGAATCACCGGAAATGAGAGAGCAGATGCTTTATCTAGAAGTGGCAGTAAAATGGACCAATTCAGCCACCCATTACACTATTGAGAAGCTAAAACCATCATCCACAACAAGTACAAATGCCAGTGAATGAAAGAAGGTGATATATACAGCCGATGTGACCCAATCTACCAGCTTAATAGACACCAGCAGCCATAATTTTCCACCTGAGATCCCTGAACACATTCTCCAGAACTGCCTGACCCATGATGACCCTCGATGCTTGACCTGGCCAGCTGTTGCAGAGCTCAGGTAGAAGCTATGGGGCTGCCACGCTGGCCTGAAAAAGACTGTGAACTTCGTCCTAGTGAGAGGCCTGCAGATTTAGCATGGCTACAAACTGAATGCAGAAGAGGACAAAGACAAGTGCTAATGGAACAAGAGATGAGAGGTAGATGATGATGATGGATAGGACAAACATTGAGAAAATTTGTTGATAATACAAGACAGTTCTTGTTCTGGAATCTTTAGGATAAAAGAAGTAGAATAGATCAAAAACAACATGGAGAACAGAACCGGAGACAGAAATGAAAATGATGAGGACGACATCATGTTGGAAAGACCTCGAGCTGAAGGCATGTGACAGGAATACTTGGCATAAGTTTTTGAAGGCCTTTGCTCCTAGTGGAGCTTCAGGGTGTTGGTAAATGTCCTGATGATGTTACTAATTCTTCTATATATTCACTCTTATATAACCACATCTATTTCTCTCATAAAGTTGGCGGTCTGTTTCAAGCTTCTGTCATGTCATGTCCGCGACCTAAGACGCGTCAACAGTGAGGAATGCAGTTAGCGACCCATAGCTAGACTGCTTGCGTCAGGGTCAGCGAACCAGAGCTGACCAAGACCCTACTCCACCTCCAAGTGGTGGTCCTGGAAACAGGCTGCATCACTGCAGTCTGACTGAGAGAGTAGGGATCGAAGAGGGAAGGCTAACCCGGTCCCAAAAATGCCGTGCTGAAGTCGGATGTGACAGCCAAAAGGTGCAAATATCGCAGCTTCGCTGTTAACGGACACAACGCAACCAACGTCCTTATCAGGACGAACGAAGAAGAAGAAGAAGAATGTCATGTCCGTAAAGTTTTTCCGTTGATGGGTTAGGTGACAGCCATGCTGCCAAACTGCTGCTATTGTTTAGTTGATATTCTTGAAGGACAACGTTTTACTCTTTGCTTGTCTTACTCACATGTCTTCTTCTTCTTTGATCCATAACCGCCAACCGTCAAAGCAGTCAGCGGCCATCACACCTGGTGGTGTCCTGTAGGGCAGCAACAAAATGATTCCACCTTGCTCGGTTGGCGGCCATCCTTCGTACAGTGCTCCAACTCTGGTTCATTCTTTGCATCTCGGCTTCCACAGTTCTCCGCCAAGTTGTTTTTGGTCGTCCTCTCTTTCGCTTTCCCTCGGGGGTCCATAGCATAGCTGTTCTTGTGATGGTATCAGGGTCCCTTCTGAGGACGTGGCCAACCCAACTCCAGCGTCTGCCAGCTATGATGGTGTGCTTGTCCTCCTGGTTACTCCGAATAAGTAGTTCTTGGTTGCTGATGGTGTTTAGCCAAAAGATTCAGAGAATTTTCCTTAGGCAAATTGTGTGGAAGGAGAACAGTTTCGACATTTCCTTCTCTATTACTCTCCAACATTCCGCACCATAGAAAAGCACAGAAAGTACGCAGCTCTCATACAGTCTTAATTTGGTGTTTGTGCTGTACTGGGAAGACTTCCAAATGTTGTTGAGAATAGCAAAGGCTGTTCTCGCTTTATTCATTCTGTTATTAATGTCCTTGCTTGTTCCGCCGTCAGGTGTTACTATGCATCCTAGGTAAGTAAATGTGTCTGTCTGTTCTAACTTCTGGTTCCTTACTGTTATTGGCTCAGGATTGCCCACATTTAGTGTCATGACCTCTGTCTTCTTCAGATTGATGTTCAGGCCAACCTGCTGGCCATACTTATTCAGTCTATCGGTTTTGTCTTGAATGTGTTGATGTGAATGCGCGAGTAGTGCAATGTCATCTGCATATTCCAGGTCTTCCAGTGTAGAAAATGTTGTCCATCTAATTCCTCTTGGACTGCCCTCTGTTGTCTGGCGCATCACCCAATCTATGGCTGTCAAAAATAATGTTGTTGATAAGGGGCATCCCTGTCGTACTCCTGTTTTTACTTCGAAAGTTACATTACTCAATCCAACACTGCACGTAAAGTTAGAATAGAGGCTTTTTATGATGGAAACAATGCGGCTGGGAATTCCATAAGCCCTCAGTATTTTCCATAGGCTGTCCCTGTGTATGCTGTCGAAAGCCTTTTCAAAATCAACAAAGTTAATGTTCAGCTGTCTCTGCCATTCTGAGCACTGCTCTATAATGTTCCTGAGGGTAAATATATGATCTGCACATCTTCTGTTCTTTCTAAAGCCCGCTTGTTCTTTCCTCAGTTTATGGTCAACTGCTTTTGAAATTCTCTGGATGATTATCCTGCCTAGTATTTTGCTGGGAACTGAGAGGAGAGTAATTCCTCTCCAGTTGTTGCAGTCTGCAAGGTCGCCCTTCTTGGGCAATTTGACAATTATTCCTTTACTCCACTCTGTTGGTGTTGTCTCAGTTTCCCAGACTTGTACAAATAGTGGTTCTAATAGTTCTGCTGCTAGTTCAGGGTCTGCCTTGAATAACTCAGCATTTAGATTGTCGTGACCAGGCGCTTTTCCATTTTTTAACCCTTTGATAGCTGTGATGATTTCTTCTTTTCGTGGGATGTCTGTATTTACGTCTAAGTCACTTTCAGCCTCAGGAACATTCAGCTGAGTCTCTGGTGGTTCGTTATTCAGTGTTTCTATGAAGTGCTCTGCCCCATCTTGTTTCCTGCCCCTGTGCTGTGGTGATGAGATTTCCTTGCTTGTCTCTTACTAACGTTATGTTGTTTGCACCTTGTTTTCCACTGATAGTTTTAGTTATTTTATAAACTGTGCTTTGTTCATTTCTCAGTACTGCCTCTTCTGCTTGTCTTGCAAGGTCATCCTGAAATGTCCTTTTGTTAGCACGGGTTTGACGTTTTACTTCCTTGTCCAGCTGACTGTACTGTTCACCATATATTGCCTATAACCTGGGAGACTTAGCTTCTGTTTTCTTTCTTTTCATTTCCTTTCTCTTCGCTATGGTGTTTAGCGTTTCTGGTGTTATCCTGTCTTGGCTCTTTCTTTCCTGGAATCCCAAGCATGACTTGCTGCTTTCCTTGTATATTGTTGAGATGGTGTTGAATTTCTGGTCGACATCATCGGTCTCTGTTCTATCTTGGCTTTTAGTAATCTGGTATCGTCTCTTTACGTCAACCACAAAAGCTTTTCTGGTGAGGGGGTCCTTAAGTTTTGTGATGTTATATCTTTTTTATCATTATGTGATCTATCTGGTTTCTGTCTCATCCGTTTGGTGATTCCCATGTTAACTTATGCACTTCTTTGTGTGGAAAAAGTGTTCCTCCAATGACCAGGTTGTTAATACTGCAGAAGCTTATTAACTTGTCCCCATTCTCATTTACTGTTCCACTGCCGCATTTCCCCATTACTCTTTCGTTATAATTATTGTGTGTTCCAACTTTCGCATTAAGGTCTCCCATTACTATAATGAGATCGTACCTGGGTGCAGTTTCTATTTCCTTTTGTACCTGTTGATAGAACTCGTTCTTGATCTCTTCATCGCTGTTGTTTGTTGGTGCATAGCATTGTATAATTGTGGTGTTGGTGAATCTCCCTCTCAGTCTTGCTCTTATCAGTCTGTTGTTGATGGGTTTCCATTCCAGTAAAGACTTTTCCATTCCTTTCTTCAGGATAATGGCTACACCTTCATTGTGCTGACCATCCTCTCTACCAGAATAAAGTTCTGTTTCCACTGTAGCTGCTTTTATTCTCCCCATCCCTGTCCATCTGCTCTCGCTTATTCCCAGGATATATAATTTGTAGTTCCTCATCTCTGCTGTGATTTGTCTCAGCTTTCCTTCCTCATTCATAGTTCTGACATTCCAAAAACCAATTCTGGTTTCGTGTTTTGCGGTCAGGGCATCCGTTTTCATGCTAATGGCTTCCTTTCGGCTTTCACCACTGTCAGTCATACGAGCCTGAGACTCCGGATGTCCGTCCCGCATCAAAGTTTTTTTATCTGTTGCTGTTTCTGTAACATGTGTGATTTTTTACATAGACAGGGGTGTCGGCCCTGTGCTAAAACCCCCATCCTGGAGGACCAGGGTACCAGCTTTTGTCTGACCCCTACCCACGCAGACCAGTCCAGCTTGGTTGAACCTACCAGGAGTAAATCTCCCACTGGCATAGCTCTGGGGATTGTCAGGGTACACAAGCTGCCATACCGCTACAAGGTATAGGTACCATTGATGGCAGTTACTCACATGTACCAATGGACATTTGCTAGATTTTTAATGTGATGAACAGATGGTATTTGAGTCTGCGGAGGTTGTTCTCAGTCTAAATATTATCATTTGATCTCTTCTTGATAGGGAGTTGTTGTTTAACTAGGGCTGCTGAGTTTCACGTTCTTTTGCAGCTAGTACCAAGTTGAAGAGGCCTTGGTATTATCTACACTGCAGATTTAGGCTTTTCCTGTGGCTTTTCTGCCATTCTGAAATGTGTTGAGTTGAAGCCATAAGCTCCAGTTTCTCCATCTTGGCTGGCATTTAAAGGATCATCACTAATGGTCCCAAGCTAGGAGGAAGAAGTGTGTGGAAAAATGTGCATTCCCCGCCATCCAAGAGGGCTCTCCAAATATGAAGAACTAAAATACTGTGCGCTGGTTCTGGGCTCTACCAACCCGGTAAAAACCAGAGCTACGTCTGGGGCTCAAGTGACTCCTCCAAGTGCAGTGTGCAGTACTGGGTTTTCAACATGTTTCACCACAGGGGGGAATCCCTGGAAGTGTGTGGATTATTTCTATAGTCATTGAGGGTGTACTTAGCCTCACAGGCAGAGGTTTCCTTCCACATCTGACAGGGAGTTATATACTTCTGTTATATCTGACCCTGGATGTTATGTATGCTACATTTCTTTGAAACTATTTTTGATTATTGCCTATCTCTTCTTATAATGTCCTGTCCTCAGTTTGAATTTAGCTTTCTCCTTTCACAAGTCTATCTGCCTTCTCATTTCCATATATGCTTAAGCACTGGTACACCAAAAAAGCTGTCAACAGGAACATTCTCAAGTATTTTCAGAGCAGGGACAGAGTCCTTGAAAACTGCTGCAGAGGTTATAATACAGAAGAAAGCACAGAGAGACAAATTGTTTCCTTAACAGATTCACTATCAGTAATTGCAACACTGAAGAGTCAGAATAATGCAGACCTGGATGATCTAAGAGTAATACTCCACAAACTGTGTCAGTAGTTCAAAAGAGTTGTGATACAGTGGATCCCATCTCATTGTAACATCTCCAGCTATGAAGAGGCTGACAGATTGGCAAAGGAAGGTGGAACACTACCTCCACCTGATACAAGCATAACTTTCGAAGAGGCAAAGAGTTTTATCAGAAGCAGATACAAGAATAAGTGGGAAGCAGAGCATCTAGGCCACCAAAAACAGTTATACAAATTATCAGCTCAACAGAAGAGAACAAGTGGTAGTCTTCAGACTCTGCACAGCCACAACAGATTGGGATGCCATCTATTCAATAAGCTAAAGATAGGAATTACCAATGAGTGTTACTGTCACCGATAATATGACTGCTGAACATCTGCTTCAGAGATGTCCAACATATGAGGTACAGAGAAAACACGTATGGTCATCACCAGAACCATTCCTGGAAAAAACTATATGGAGATACAAAGAGCCTCAAGCTTACCACAGCTTTCTTCTACAATCTTCTACAATATTCAAATAGACGCCTGAGGGTGTACGAAGAAGAAGAAATTTCCATATATTGCTAATCAGACTGTGACTTTAATTTTGTGGGAAAGGTCTTCTATAGTGCACAAAGGTTTGTTAAATTTGGTTTTTCCTGATAATAGTATGAATTTAGTAATAAATTTGACAAATATACTGAGAGTAGTTACAGTTATTGATGATAATATGATTATTGTACTAAAAATAGTTAATAAATGTCTATATTTTATTAGATATTTAAAATTGCTAGTGAGGTAAAGTTCATAATTTTATCAACACACGTTCTCTATTCTACAGTTAATACAGGCTACACACTGCAAGCAGGAATTACATGTGCACAGTCATCTCGGAATACTGTTGACCACTACCGAATAGTGCAGGCTACGTCGGAACGTAAGGCCATTCATTTTCTCATTATTTCCACTTTTTGCTTTTTCACATGTTTGTTTTGGGTTTCATTTAGAGATTTGATACCCTGTTCGACCTGACTCAAAATGGATCTTTTGGATTATAATTATGATATACTGTGTTCCAGTGGCATACCAAAGGAGGTGTAAGGGGTGCGGTCTGCTCTGGGTGACAGCCAGGAAGAGGTGCTGTTGGAAACTATTATAATAGTATTTACTGTTGAAAATATACTTGCAAGTGTGTTTCTTTATGAGGAGGGGGTGCCAACGACAGGATCTGCCCCGGGTGCCAAATACTTTAGGGATGCCTCTGCTGTCTTCCATATCATCTATCCCAGTTGACATTTTCGTTTCTTACTTGAATGATACATTGGGGAAGTTGGTTGATTGTGAACAGTGGCATAACTGGGAGGGAAGGTAAATCAGGTCATTTGTCCAAGGAAACACAGTTCCTGGGGTAGTAAACTAGTTATTTGAAAACAAACATTAAATTAAAAAATATATTTTTTAGTTCACTTTATCATCAACTGGGAAACTATTTAATTAATTATGTGATATAAATTTATTTGTTGCCCTAATTTCACATTATTGTTGTTGTCACAAGAAGTAAGGCTGCAGATTCTGATAAAAGATGTGTTAATCAACAATGGTTTAAAGGAACAGGGTTGAACTTGAAGAAGCACCAATACAAGATGTAGAATCGTACACATATCTTGGCAGCAATATAGACAAAGTTTGAGGGACAGACAGTGATATCAAAATAAGAATACAAAAAGCAAGAGGAGCTTTCATTGCATTGGGAAATATATGGAGATCAAGAGAAATCGGATCCAACACGAAAATAAGAATCTTCAACTCAAATGTGAAGTCAGTCCTATTGTATGGCTCTGAGACATGGAGAACAACAAAGACAACTACCAAAAGGCTACAGACTTTCATAAATGGGTGCTTGCGTAGAATAGAGGGATTAAAATGGTATGACAAGGTTACCAACGTGGAACTGATGACAAGAACTAGACAAGTGCCAGTGGAACGAGAGATGAGAAGAAGACGCTGGCGATGGATAGGACACACACTGAGGAAACCTGTTGATAGCATTACAAGGCAGTCCTTGTTCTGGAACCCCCAGGGCAAGAGAAGCAGAGGTAGACCAAGAAGCACATGCAGAAGAGAGCTGGAAACAAAGATGAAAATGATGAGGAGAACGTGGAACTTGAGATGATGGCACGTGACAGGTGGACTTGGCATGTGTTTGTTGAAGGCCTATGCTCCTTTGGGAGTGGAGGGTTATGAATGAATCAACAATGGGAGTTGAGTGGGGGTGATATGGGTCACTTGTCAAGGATAGCCTTTGTGTGGAATTCAACTGTAGAATAGTAATAAAAATAATAGCCCCTTCAGTCATAACTGATTATGGGAATGCGCCCCTGCGGTGACAGCCCTCAGTTGCTTACTTTCCTGGTGTTCCTTTCGACGTTTTCTCCTCTCTTCTGCTTGTTGTGTGATCTTCTTGTCACCCAAACTGAGGTGGCGCCGCAGATAGCATCACCACTTGGTACGATCGGCAGCTTCATCCTCCCTGGTTGCTGGATTTATGCCCAGTGCCCTCATGTCTCTCTTGCGCACATCTTTGAATCTCAGCTGCGGCTGCCCAACTGTTCTTTTGCCATCTGCCAGTTGTCCGTAGAAGATATCTTTCAGGATGCGACCATCTTCCATGTCATGGACATGGCCAAGCCAGTGTAGTCTGTGCTGTCTAAGCAGTGTATAAATGCTTTGAAGGCCAGCACGTGACAACATCTTGACATTTGTCCATTTATCTTTCCGCGAAATGCCGAGGATGTGGCGCAAACACCATAGATGGAAAGAATTGAGCCCTCTTTCTTGCTTAGCATAGGTTCTCCATGTCTCGCTATCATACAGAAGTGTGCTGGTGATGCAGGCATTATATACCGCAGCTTGGTCTTCATTGTGAGTTTGAAGTTTCCCCAAACACGCGATGTGAGGCGAGCAAAGGTAGCTGCAGCTTTGCCAATGCGGCTGTCAATTTCTGTGCCCAGAGAGAGTTTGTCATTGATGAATTGTAACAGCTACATTTTTTTGCATTGCAGAAGAAATGTTGCAAGATTTTTCTAACCATTGAGCTTCCTTGATTTGATTGCTGTGCAGTGCAGAGGTCCTGAAAAAAAAAATACTGACGGAAAAATAATGAAAAAGCTCAAATTGAGACATGAAATATTTTGGACAAATGAAGAGACACGGTGTTGAAATTCACCTGGTAATGGAATGAAGAGTGATTAGAGCGCTGGTCTCTCACAGCAAAGGTGCTAGGTTCAACGCATGGTATCGTCATGCTCCAGTCCACCCAGTTGTAAATGGGTACTTGACTTTGCTCTTGAGTTAGGAAAGGAAAAGTCAGCAAGGAAGGGAACAGGTCATCCCATCTCTCGATGTTGGACCTAGTACAGTGAAGTCTGTACCACTTCACATACTCGTACTAACAATTTTCCTATGTTTTAGAATTTTGGAGAATAACAGAATAAGAAATGTCCAGAGTGTAATTATTCCGTAGTATGTGTCTTCTAAAAAAAATTCTTTTTTGTTTGTTTGCCTTTTTAAGATCTGCTCTTCTAACGTAAGATGATAAATAATTCTTATGTACTTGTCACTATGAAAATGATAAGGAAGACATAGAAAGACCTTGAGCTGATGGTATGCAACAAGAAGACTTGGAATATGTTTGATGAAGGCCTATGCTCGGTGGGGAGCTAAAGAGTATTGGATAAATTAATACTTGTCAGTGAATTTGTTGTTCTACTGAACTCTGTTGCTGATAATGGACATTGATCTTTCAGGTCTAGTGACTTTACATACCACCTTAATGAAGACCATAGTGTTGTTGTTGAACTAGGGCTGCTGAGCTTCTCGCTCTTTTGCAGCCAATACCATGTTGAAGACTCCTTGGTATTATCTACACTGTAGATCTAGGCTTTTCCTGTGTCTTTTCCTCCATTCTAAAACGTGTTGAGTTAAAGTCATGAGCTCCAGTTTCTCCAGCTTGGTTTGCATTTAAAAGATCGTCACATCTGGTCCCAAGCTAGGAGTAAGAAGTGCATGGCATACTGTGCATTCCCCACCATCCAAGGGGGCTCTCCAACTATGCAGAGCTAAAATACTGTACTCTGGTTCTGGGCTCTCTCAAGGAATTGTCACATCCTGCACAGAGCCACTTATCAACTATCACTGGGTCCGTAGTGAGATCCTCCTGCATTCAGTAAACCAGGTCAAAGCCAAAGAATCACGTCTGGGGCTCAAGTGACTCCTCCAAGCTTAGTGTGCAATGATGGGTTCTCAACAAGTTTCACTACAGGGGAATCCTTGGAAGTGTGTGAATGATTTCAAGAGTCAATGAGCGTGCATAATTAGTCTCACAGACAAAGGTTCACTTCCACAGCTGTATATTATAGCATTGTGCATAGCTGGTGGTCATATAAAGATGACTCCCAATATACCTCCATGCATGGAGACCATATTAGAAGGAAAAGTTGAAGAGGAAGACAGTGCTATAAGTGGGAAGATAACATCAAGAGATGGACAGGAGTCTATCCAAGTGCACCATCAAGACAAGAGACAGAAGAAATTGGAGATCCATTGCATCTGACCTTCGATGTGGTGATGGCAACTGAAGCTGATGATGACTTTACTTGAGTGGGTACACTGTGTATTTTGTGATAACAGTAAACTAGCAACCTTTGGACTGAGTGAGTCCTGGCCTAGTGGTAAAATACAAACCTGCAATGTGAGTGACCAGGGTTCTTTTCCTCGTTTCCTAGAGACTCAAGTCTTTTTCTGTATTCAGATTTTAGTATGTTAATATCAGTTTGTTTCACTTTTCCTACTGGTGTAAAAAAGCTTTTGCTTGGAGCATTGTCAACTAAAATCAAAAGATATATACATTATCAAAAACATAGGATACTAAAGCTGGACTGAATGGTTATTCTTGAGTGAAATAGAATGGCTTAAAAACGGTCTGGTTGAAAAGAGCAGAATCTATACACATGGATAAATCACAGCAGGGTCATTGCAGAATAAGGTCATGGACTTGGAGAGTTTAAACATTTTATTAAAATTATAGAAATGATTGTCATATGGGTTTATTACTGTTGTCCACAGAACCATTCGTCATCTCGCTGAAAGAAAACTGTTCAACTCTAGGTCCTTGCTTTACAAAGAGAGATAGAGACTTTGAAGTGGCTATGTACAACAAATCTTTGTCTGCCTTTTGCAGGTAGCAGTTTGTCCCAACTGATTTCTCTGTTTCATTATCTACCTTGATTTTTAAAAATATAACTCCAGTTTTTTGCTCAATCTTTGGTTTATGTTGTACTAAATTTGTCATAAACTATTAATCAGTTTCTAAATATGAAAACCATTATTACATTATTGTTCTGTAAATAATTGCAAAACTCTAAAGCAGTGTTTCTCAAGCGGTGTGCCACGGCACACCAGTGTGTCGCTGCGTCTACCAAAGTGTGCCATAAAGATTTTGTTACTACATTAAGTATTTTTTAGTGATCATGTAATATAAAACTGATCTTACAGCTTGAATTCATTCAATAATAATTGGAGCTATTAACTGCTTTGAACAAAAATTGATATACTTCAAAATTTCATGATATTACAAAAACGCAAGAGGCGCATAAACAACGTTCAAAGGCCATGGACGAAGCATAGTACTTCCACTTGGACCTAATTATACCTGGCAGAAATATTTAGATGCCTAAACAGCGTGAATACCAGTATGCAAGTGCGAAATGAAAACATCTTTATATCTACCGATTAGCTACTGTTATTTAATAAAGTATATTAATCTGGTTAAATAGAGCTAGGGAAGGTAATCTTGATATGTTTCCACTGGTACCCAAAAAATAATGTAAAAGACATTGCTACCCTCATAATGGAGCATTTGGAAACATTGGAACAAAATATCCAACATTACTTTTCATTGTTGACTACAGAGAGAATCGACTGGGTAAGAAATACAGTTTTTCCAGTTTCATCTGACTTGGATTTTACAATAATAGAAGAACAGTTAGCTTCTATTTCAACTGGTCGCAGTCTTACAATGAAACACTCTGAGATACCCCTGGACGCATTCTGGATTTCTGTTAAAGATGAGTATTCTGTTAGTGCAAACTGATCTTAAATTATTTTGATGCAGTTTTCTACGTCATATTTATGTGAGTTGGGATTTTCAACACTTGCAAGCATTAAATGCAAAAAAGAGAAAAGCTTCTCTGTGTTGAAGATGAAATAAGAGTTTGATTATCTCAAATACGCCATAATATCCAAGAAACTACTCAGTAAATCACGCCCAAGCATCGCATTAGGACCATCAGAGTTGTATGAAAAACATTTCTTTTTTTGTTTGTCAAATATATGTTCTAATTATTTTAAACAATTAAAATAAAATCTAATTGAGAGTTTCCTTTATTCTAAAGTACCTACAAATTAGTGTATTTAGTTTCGTATGTATTACTGTAATTTTTTATGCAGGCGCGGGGTCAGAAAGATGTGCCGCAAAATAGAATTTTAGAAAATTGAAAAGTGTGCAGTGAACACAAAAAGGTTGAGAAACACTGCTCTAAAGAGACCAAGAAATATTATGATCACTGTTACCAAAAGACAAAATAACAACCAAGAAGTTGCAGACTGTCATAAATTGGTGCTTGCTTTGAATAGAAGGATTGAAATAGCACCTTCAGATCACCAACATGGAACTGATGACAAGGTCACCCATGTGGAACTGATGACAAGGTCACCAATGTGGAACTGATGACAAGAACCAGACAAGTTCCAGTGGAAGAGGAGATAAGAAGAAGATACTGATGATGGATAGCACGCATATTGAGGAAACCTATTGTTATCTCACTAAAAGTGAGAAGATAACATCCAGAGATGGACAGGAAAGAGTCTTATTAGAGTGCACCATCATGACAAGTTTGGCATAAGACGTTGGACATCTATTACAGCCAACCTTCTATGTGGAGCTGGCGGCTGATGATTGATAGCATTACAAGGCAGTCTTTGTTCTGGAATCCCCATGGTACGAGAGGTAGGTAAAAAAGGTAAAGGATCCGTTACATGCCCACTAAGGCATATTGGGAATATCGTGTTAGGCCCATATTTTCTTGAGCATCTGCTCACTAGGGGTGGTGTAGTCAGCTGGGAGAGGTAGAGGGAGACCAAAGCAGAAATGAAATCTTGAGCAGATGGTACGGGACATGAGGAGTTAGCTGGAATTTGTTGAAGACCATGCTTGGGAAGCTGAAGGGCAATCAATGAGAAATGAATGCCAAAAAGTAGGTTTTGGCTTTAGCTTCTGGCAAGTTTAAGGAGGATTGGTTCAGCTGGATCATGACTACCAAATCCTTCTGTCAGATTAACAAAATTTGAAAGTGTCACTGATACATTCACTTAAGTACCATGTCGTTCTGGCAATATCATCAGCGCAGTACGTGAACATGTTGGTTTTAAATGTTATGGTTTATTTTACTGTTAACAAATATTATGTTTTTTGTTCATTTGTTTGTTTGTTTTTTTTTATCAAAAAAGGACCGAGACATGGTTTTTGTTTTTATTTAGATGTTTGTCTCATTTTTCTGAGGCACATTGTTTCAACCAAGATGAACATCTTTCACTTGTAAGAAGATGCATACTGTTATCAATTAATCATCAATCAATCAATCAATCAATACCATTAAGCTCCTCAAGAAGCAAACGCCATCAACAAACACATGCCAAGTCCTCCTGTCACGTGTCATCTGCTCAAGGTCTTCCAAAGTTTTCCTCATCATTTTCACCTCTGTCTCCAGTTCTCTTCTCCAAGCATGTTTTGGTCTACCTCTGCTTGTCCCAGGTGCTAATCCTGGAGATTTTCCTAGATGAAAAAAGGTTAGTCTGCAACCAAGACTCCTTTTGGCTTTCTCTGTGCCTAATTTCCAGAGGACTTTCTTCTGTCTTTGGTGGCTGAGTTGATTTATTTTGGTTATTTGACTTATACATAGTGCTTGTTGAAGTTTGTTTGGTAAAAAGTTTTTTACAGGATGGGGTAACCAGGCCCATGCCGAACCCTCCTTAGTTGCTTTTTATGACATGCCTGGTAGGGTACAGTGTTAGTATTCTTTGCTCCCCTTTCGGACCCCGATACCATTGTACCGTTGGGCCATGGGTGCAAACTTATAGGACCTTATAAATAGACCTCAAACATGATAACTTTTGTTTTTCTAATATTGGCAGAGACTACAATATCTTCCTCAAATGCTTTGAGACAAGTGTGTGTGAATGCAACAGACAGAGGGATCAGTCAATGCTGTTGGTTGATGATTTCGAGAAACGGTTATTCAGTGAAATGTGCAGCATTGGTAAGCTTTTGTTCATTGTCATTCATCTTAATGATAATGGTAATCTTAATGATGTTGTTGCTGATGTCATTACGAGGAGGACTGCATTATCGTCATCATTTTCCAGTGCAGCTGGAGCCCTTGCAGAAAGCCTGCGCAAAGCATTCACATGCTCTTGAAGTGGTGGTTTGTGTAGCAATTTGTTTGACATGACGAAGTGGCTAGCCCCCCATACACCATCTCATATTAGTCACCTGGTATGACATGCATGGGACCGAAGACACAGCAAAAGTGATGAATGCAGTCAGTGACCCATAGCTTGACTGCTTGCATCAGGGTCAGCGAACCAGAGCTGACCAAGACCCCACTCCACCTCCAAGTGGTGGTCCTGGAAACAGGCTGCATCACAGCAGTCTGGCTGAGAGAGTAGGGATCGAAGAGGGAAGGCAAACCCGGTCCCAAAAAATGCCGTGCTGAAGTTGGTTGTGTCGGCCGAAAGGCACAAATATCGCAGCTGTGCTGCAAACGGACACAATGCAACCAACATCCTTTTCAGGGCGAACGAGGAAGAAGAAGAAGAAGAAGCAGATGTATGACATGCCTTAGGGAGTAGTAGTCCTATTTTTTCTCATAAGAGACCCTGACATCAAGACTATGGTGACTAGTAGGCTTAACAAAAATTGGCAGTTGTACATCTAACTAGGACAGAGAATTAGCCGACAGCTACGTCTTCAAGGACAAGCGAATGAGAAGAGTAGAGACAAACGTTAGTGTTCTGGACAAGCCAATGAGAAGAGTAGAGACAAACGTTAGTGTTCTGGACAAGCCAATGAGAAGAGTAGAGACAAACGTTAGTGTCCTGGACAAGCCAATGAGAAGAGTAGAGACAAACGTTAGTGTCCTGGACAAGCCAATGAGAAGAGTAGAGACAAACGTTAGTGTCCTGTTATCCAGTATCCTCAGGGACAGCTTTGTTTTGGAAACTAGATTCTTTTCGGTTTTCAGAATGAGCTCAAATTGCATTAGAAAAGTCACCCAAAGTCATCCTAAATAGGCAAAAGTGTTCGCCCAAAATATGTTCAAAAATAGCCAAAATTCACTCAAAATGTGTTCCAGAATAGCCCAAATTCATCCAAAATGTGTTCAAACATAGCCCAAATTCACCAAAAATGTGTTAAAAACATAACCTAGTTGCTCAAAATAGTCAATAACCACCAAAATTGTGATACAAAGTAGCCCAAAGAAACTTTTGATTTTCTGAATATTTTGATTTTCGGGTGTTCGGATAAAATGAAATAAACCTGTAGGAAACACTATTTTTCTCTCTGCTATTTTCACTTTCTTTTGTCCCTGATCAAATACAGCAGAATATATATATATATATATATATATATATATATATATATATAGACACATATGTAGTGTATATGGTTTATCTACTTCCAGGTTTTAAAATTTGTTGTTAAAAAATGAAATGTAAAAAAAACTTTTTTTTAAATCAAAGAATTAAAAAAAAAAAAATTATAGGAAAGCATCGTGTACAATTCTTTTACCCAGTGTAAATATGGGTTAATATTTTACTTCCAGCTAATTATTTACATGAGAATAAAATATATCTTCTCTTTCTTTTGAAAAGTATGTGAATTTAAAAATACATAAGTAGGCACTGTTGTGTTTTTAAATGAAGTTTTTTGTCCCATATCTTCATTTACATCAGCATAACAAACTTCTTATAATAGCGACAAATACAAGCATATTGTATAAGTATTTGTGTATTAAAAGTGCATCATTTTAAATTATGAATCAGTCAGTACTTTTATTTTATGTTTGCTTTTGTTAAATAATGCTAACTAGATGATTATTGAACCAGAGTTGGGGCACTGTACGAAGGACAGCCACCAACCGAACAAAGTGGAATCAATTTGTTGCTGCCCTACAAGATGCCACCAGGCGTAATGGCCACTGACTACTTGACTGTCGGCGGCTATGGATCAAAGAAGAAGAAGATGATTATTGTCAAGAAGTAGACTACTACCTAAAGCTACGTTGTTTCAGAATGTCTGGATAAACACTAATTAAAAACTTGGAAAATTAAATTTCTTCGTTCTGCCTGTCTGTCTGTCTATCTAGTCTGTCTTATTCTGCTCTTGAGTTAGTTAAGGTAAGACAGTGAGCAAGGAAGCTTTTTACTCACCTCATAAAGCTGGATCTCGTATAAAAAAAAAAAGGTAAAGGAACCCGTTACATGCCCATTGAGGCATATTGGGAATATGGTGTTAGGCCCATATTATCTTGACCGTCGGCACACTAGGGGTGATGTGGTCGGCATCACGCCGGCCGCCTTAACCTTCCCAGAGTTGCTCTGGTACCCATTTGGGGCTGGGTCGACCCAGGAGCCGTTTGTGGTCTAAAAATATTCCCGCCTCATCTGGGGATCGAACCATAGACCACTGCGCTAGGAAGCCAGTGCACTAACCACTATGCTACCGCGGCTCCTGGATCTCATATAGTTGAGGCATTAACAATTCACTCCCTCCGGCAGTATCTGCTATGGGACTCTAAGCCCCTCACATCCGGTTCAATTTTCCGCATACACTGACAACAGGTCCTTAATCATTCAACAGCAGACTGTTCAAATATTTCACCAACTCTTATTATTTGCCACCCTAATCTGATTATGTTTCAAGTCATTGCCTAATTTACTGTATGGATGATTTGGATTTTGTTTGTTTGTCTTTTTCCCTTTTCTTTCATTACTTTCTTTTAAGTTTTTTTTTTTTTTTAACATACTTAAATTTGATTATGATTGGATATTAGTATGCTATTAATTTTAGCTTTATAATGTTGCGTGCCTAAATAATGCTCAAAGTACATGTGCGAATGACAGCATACAGTATACAAGATGACAGAGAGGGGAAGAGCAGAATGTTAGACGGGCCTGCGTGCCCAATTCTTAACCCTTTGAAAATAAAGTTAGTTCATTCGTTCAGACTATCAAAGGGGAAGAGAGACTATAGATTTTATTAGTCTGACCCTTTATAAGACAGTCTGTCTACAACAATCACAACAAACCATGCCACAGCTTTAAACTGCAGTCTCTTCAATCTCCAAGAAAAGTAGTAACATCAACAATTTGACATGACTCCGAGCAAGTGTATGCCATAACAACGTTGATATACTTGTCTGGGACCAAAAGATGCAGCAATAGAGAATGCAGTCAGCGACCCATAGCTTGACTGCTTGCATCAGGGTTAGCGAACCAGAGCTGACCAAGACCGTACTCCACCTCCACGTGGTGGTCCTGGAAACAGTCTGCAGCAGTGCAGTCTGGCTGAGCGAGTACAGATCGCAGAGGGAAGGCAAACCCGGTCCCAAAAATGCCGTGCTGAAGTCGGATGTGTCGACCGAAAGGTGCAGATATCACAGCTACGGCATAAACAGACACAACGCAACCACCTTCCTTTTCAGGGCGAACGAAGAAGAAGAAGAGGAAGGAAGAAGAATATACTTGTCTAAATTCTTAGTATGCTACTTATGGGTGGCAATACATTAACAAATTCTGTCACTACCCACAACTGACAATAGCTACTAACTGATGCAGCAACCATCAACTGGTAATTGATAATATAAAAAAGCTGTGGTCAGACACAGAAAAACCAACAATCTTGCTTGTACTCTAGCGGCTCTCAAAAATCATAAAACAGCCAAGTCAGCTGTCTCTAACCACAGCATACCAACAATAACTAGCTGACAACTCACTGCTGTACACTTCTAGGCAGCACCCACACCATTAAACCAGCTGACTCTCACACAAAGTCCAGCTTACGCAAGCACGTCTGCCTTGCTTCAAGCCCAGTACACAACTGACATCTTCCCACTTCACGTATGACGTATGGTGACTAAGCTTAACCATTCACCTCAGACAAACTCAACTCATGTAAGTTCACAATTGTTCACCCATAAACAGGCTATTTCACGTAAAACCAATTCAAGCATATCATAGCTCAACTTCTACTCACATACCCAAACATCTCAAACAAGCAACTTAGCTTTCTATGGAGCATATGTTAAGGAAAACTATTGATAGCATTACAAGGTAGCCAGTATTCTGGAATCCCCAGTGTAAAAGAGGTAGAGGAAGATGAAAGAACACATGGAGAAGAGAACTGGTAACAAACATTAAAATGATGAAAAAGACATAGGTATAATTTGAGCTGATGGCACAGGACTGGAAGCCTTGGCATACTGTCACGAACGGTTTATAGAATGAATGTCAGTACTCATGCTCCGGTGGGAACTAGATATGTTTATGTGAGTTGCGAGTTGAAGTGAGTGAATGTTAAGTTTGACTGCGGGCATGAATGCATTAGTAGCAGTAAGCGCTAATGTCGAGTTCACGGGCATGGCTGAGTTGTTGTGAACGAAGTGGTGGTGAAGACTGGTCAGGTGTGAAAAGGGTCATGGGTAAAAAGGTGATTCGAGACAGAGATTAGAGCGAGGAGAGATTACGTGGAGAGTGAAGGCGAAATGGTTGAAGAAGAATAGGAAATATATTAAGATATTGTGAAATTCGTTCCATGAGATGCTGTTCTAATTATGCACATCATACGTTGTGCTTTTCTTATGTGATGATTTATGGCCAAAGCGGCAGTCTGCCTGTTTTATTGTGTTATACTCAAGTTTGTGACATAAAGTCGTCGGATATCGTATCTACATGTTGGAGTTTAGTGAGTTAACAATTAGCTGTGAAAAATGAGCCATGTTTGTCGCTCCATGTGTATGTAATACATATTTGTCAATGTGTACACACAGCAAGCACATGACAATTTTGGGGGACTCGTAAGTGGAAGAGAGGACCCACCCCTAATTTTCTGCAGAATTTTTGACAATTTCGCCTTCTCATGAATTGTTTAAAAATTACATCAAGCGGAACAGAGAACTAGGCCTATTTGTTTGAATCAGGTCACAAGAACTTAATGTGCAAAACTTCATTTCAGTGAGTCAGCAATGGTATAGCTGCAGAAAGACTGAATATTTAAGAGCGAAGAATAGTTTAATCACTGGCGGAGAGGCGAAGGGACAGTTTTGACGAAATCGACAGTGTTATTTTGGAAAGTAGCACGAAGAATGAAAAGGTGGTAATCAGTCTTGTTTACCTCGGCGCACTGATATTATGTTATTCCGCCCCGTGATGAGTGTGCTGATCTGTCGTCAATTTATCTGTGCTGTGTAGTTCGGCATGACTGTTGACACGAACAATCGTCTGCTGGGTCTTGTAATGGAATAACAAGGCCATTGTTTTGCTGGTGATCGGCTGAAATCGTAACATCTTGCCTGGAGATGGTGTAAGCAGTGAGAGAGACATTTTCCTTTGCTACCCTTTGGACCAGTAGTGAAGAAGATCCGGTTCACCGTACTGAGAGCTCAGGTGCACGTAGGAGCTGATTTTGATATTTGACTGTGCTGTGTTACGACGTGAAGCGTGTTGTTTGTGGTGTCCATCATTGAGCTGTAACACCGGGACTCCAAGCCTGCGCCTATCTCAAGTGGAGCAGCGGACACAGGATATTGTTAAGTTAAGTTTGTTATTAATTTTGTTAATTTCCAGTCTTCTGTTTACTTGACTTGTGCATCTGTATATTTTCTTTTATATATATATAGGCTATACTTCTTTTAATTAATTTATTTGGTTATTTATTTCTTCCTTGATAAGGTTATTGCCCGGAACTAATAGTGGGTTTTGTGTGTTTTTTCTTCTTTCCATTCTTTCTTCAATAGCATTTTTAATTAACGTTATATTTGAACCCTATGATGTTATATCTAAAGGTATACTAAACTTAGTTTATTTTGATATTAGTTTCTTTTAGGACGACAATTTTGCTGCGTCATATCTAGACTTCCTTCTGTCTATCACTTCTACAGTGTACTCGAAACTTATGTTTTTTTTATATTAGCTCTTGTTATAAGTTAAGTATTCATATATTCATTCCTGTTTGCCCGTGCTGCAGGGTGCACGAGTAGAGCTGTTGTGGTACTTCATTGTCCAGTGTGTTGTTTTTGTTTCGTTCATATTGTGGGGTAGTATTTAATTTCGATTACTGTATAAGAGTGATTTTAAGTGGTGAGCACAATCCATCTTTCTTCATTGAAGAAATTTGCCTTGTGTTGTCTTTAATAGGTTTTGTGAGACAAATTATGCTGTAGGGAACCCAATCTGTTTAAGACTTGGGGAGTTGTGAAGCCTCGTATAATTTGTGGAACAATTGTTGGCGTTAGTTGTTTGCGTTTAGTTTGTTTACTTATTGTCTTGTATAATAGTCTTTCTTTCGTGGGGTTTTCTCTGGCATGATTCTCAGTCCTTTGCTCTGCTATCCGTGTATATAAGTTATTTTACGATATCCTGTTTTTGTTCGTTTGATAGGTTTGGGTGTAAATATAAGGTCTATTCTTACTTTCTTGGTCTATAACTTCCTCTCCACTGGCCTATCAGTGGTTGTAGTGTCGTGTGTTCTGTGATTATCATTTCAATCATCATCATACCATTTGTGTTAACATAAGCAGACACATTTTATTTTGGTCTATTACAGTTTGTAATGCCTACAGACTGATACAAGAGATTAACCCAGTGTGTAGACCCAGTGTGAAGAGTTGTTCAAAATCTGTTGTGTATGACAGACGTTCTTCATAGGTGAAGGGGTATCCATTATAGTTTCCCAGACACCATTTGACATATCAGGTGGTATACATTTTTTTTTTCTCTCTCCTTAATTGTTTTTTGGTTGCATCATTTTTTTCATAGTTATCATAGTTGATACATATTACAGGATGACTAGCCTCTTGGATTTTATCACCAAAGGAGAGGCACTTGGTAAATCAGGGGATGAACTTGAATTATGGGCGGAGACTAAATTTGCAGATGCTGAGGAACGGAGAGTACGCAATGAGGAAAGAGATCTTAGGAAGTTAGAAATTGAGGCTGAAAGGGAAGCAAAGAAAGAAGAAACAAGGAAAGCTGAAATTGAGGCTAAAATGGAAGCAAGGAAAGCTGAAATTGAGGCTGAAAGGGAAGCAAAGAAGGAAGAGACAAGGAAAGCTGAAACTGAGGCTGAAAGGGAAGCAAAGAAGGAAGAGACAAGGAAAGCTGAAATTCAAGCGGATAAAGAAATTACTTTGAAGAAACTGGAACTTGAGGCTGCTAGTTCTAGACCAGCTACTAAGGAGTCTACTCATCCTTTTAAGCTGCGACTCCCATCCTTTGTTGAGGGCGTCGATATGATGGACGTGTATCTAGAAAGGTTTCAACAAGAAGCAGTATCTTGGAAGGTTAAAAAAGAAGATTGGCCATCTTTGCTCAATAATCTTTTGACCGGAAGAAGTTTACAATGTGTCTTTGCTTTGCCAGTAGAGGATCGCATGAATTATGACACGGTGAAAGAGACACTGCTTCGAAGATTTAGACTGACAGCTCAAGGGTACCGTGAAAGATTTAAGGAGGCTATTCCTACAACAAGCAATGACTTTAGTGAGTTTGTTGCGGAAATCAAATTGCTGTTCAATAGGTGGATTGAACTATCAGGTATTGTGAAGGATTTTGATGGGCTAACCGACCTTATGCTACAGGACAAGGTTCTATCGTCTTGCAATCCAGAGTTAGTGGCTTTTCTACAAGAGCGAAAGCCAAAAGATATAAATATTATGTCAGAGCTAGGGCAGCAGTATGTCAATGCGCACCCGGGGAAACCGATTCACAAGCAGATAGTTGCTGAGACCTTTCCAGCTTGTGTGGCTCAGGACAAAACCGAAAAGAAGCCATACATACATCCTCGCGCCCGCAGCTTAGACAGGTATGTTGATAAAGATGGTGGAAATAGAAGATGGAATGGGGACAGAAGATATTCTCCTGAGAGACAGTACCCATCTTTTGGGTCAGGCTACAGTAGAAGGGGTTGTTATAAGTGTGGCTCAAGGCGTCATCTATCTTATCAGTGTGGGAGGGACCCAGAGAGGTGTCCCTTCAACCCACAAAGAAGTCCATATGCCAGCCCAAAGAAAAATTATAATGGCAGTCCAAAGAGAAGCTCTTACAAGCGCCAAGAGATGGATTCCAACTGCCCCAATTGTAATGAGAGAAGAAACAGTCGAAAAGAGAGCCCAAAGGAAAACACTGAGCATGCAAATTCAGCTACTGTACTTGATACATTTAATAGCGAGGAGTGTGAGGGGTGCAGACCATTGTTCGAGCCTGATGGCAAGCCTATTTTAATATGTGGACACACGTTGCCTTGCCTTTCATCAGTTGATGGGAATGGCACCTTAACTTTACATAAGGGTTTTGTGGAGAATAAACCTGTATCTGTTTTGAGGGACACGGGCTGTACAACCATTGGCATTAGGAAGACATTGGTTAAGGATACGTATTATATTGGAAAGATGGCCAAATGCATTACATTTGGTGGTAATGTCGAGTACTATCCATTGGCGATTGTGCAGATCGACACCCCTTTCTTGTCGGGTAGAGTTCGAGTATGCGTCCTTGACTCTCCCGTCGCTGATCTCATTATTGGAAATGTTAATGGGGTTCATGATTGCACCAGTCAGGATATTGAGGAGTGGGAAAATGGGCATGATTTGTTTGCTAACGCAGTAATGACGAGGGCTCAGACAAAGGCTGATGATGCAAATATGACGATATCGCAACCAAGTAATATCCCTGGAGTGCCTACGGTTGCTGGAATTACAGCATCTGATTTTGTAGACATGCAGAGGAAAGACATTTCACTTTTGCCTTTGTTTCAGTTGGCTGAGTCCAAGAACATACAGCATACCAAGTCTGCTCGATACTGGTTTGAGGTTAGGAACTCCATTCTAATCAGATGCTTTGCAGAGCAACATTCAGTCATTACACAAGTGGTTATTCCAGTGGAACTGAAGAATACAGTGTTAAGGACAGCACATGATATCCCTTTTGCGGGTCACATGGGTATTGCAAGAACTCGCTGTAGAGTGTTGTCCCAGTTTTACTGGCGTGGATACAATAAGGATGTGAAGGTTTACTGTCGGTCGTGTAAAGTGTGTCAGAAGACAAGCCAAAAAGGAAGGACTCCCAAGGCACCATTAGTAGCAACAGATTTGGCATTTCGCCCTTTTCAGAAGGTTGCAATAGACATTATTGGGCCCCTTCCAGTTATGTCTGATCAGGGGTATAGATTTATTCTAACATTGGTTGATCTATGCACAAGGTGGCCTGAAGCATTGCCAATGAAATCCATCACATCAAAGGATATAGCAGAGGCTCTAATGAGCTTATTTAACAGATTAGGATTTCCTGAAGAGATTTTGTCTGACAGGGGCCGGCAATTCATTTCAGAAGAGATGAAACACATATCTAAAATGTTAGACATAGCCCAAGTGTTCACCAGCCCGTATCATCCTCAGAGCAACGGGGTCTGCGAGCGGTTCAATGGGACACTGAAAAGAATGCTAGGTAAGGTTACAGGAGATTTTCCACAGTTGTGGGATAGATACCTACCGGGAGTTTTGTTTGCATACAGGGAGATGCCACAAGAGAGCACAGGATTCTCACCGTTTGAGCTAGTATTTGGCGCAAATCCTCGGGGTCCAATAAAAATTTTGAGAGACTTACTGACCGGGAATTACGCTGATGATAGCGTTAGGTCAAGTTATGAGTATGTCACTGACTTGTGAGAACGCATAATTACATCGTGTTCGATAGCACGTGAGGCATTACAGACATCGGGTGCAAGGTATAGAGCATACGCCAATAGGAATAGCAAACTTGTATCCCTCAGTCCTGGCAGCGAGGTATGGTTGTTGCTACCTACCAAAGAAAATCACCTGCTAGTGAGCTGGCAAGGTCCATTTCAAGTAAAGAAACAGATTACCGATGTGGATTATCTGATATTAGTCCGAGGGAAGGAGAAGATTTTCCATATTGATATGCTAAAACCATATGTAGTACGTCCAACTGAACTGGAACCAGTTGTGAACGCTGTTCTTGATAGTACAGTTACTGTAGCTAGTGCAGCAGTCATCGAGGAAGATGGAGAGAAAGGAGAGGAGGTCAATCTCCAGATCCCACTATTGCCATTGGTTGCCTCGGAGTCATGGAGAGATGTAGAGGTCTCTGAATCTCTCCCGCAGCATCAGAGGAAACAGGTGAAGTCACTGCTGTGCGAATTTCAAGATGTACTCACAGATATTCCTGGAAGAACTGATTTAGTTGAGCATGATATTAAACTGACCTATGGAGAGCCCATCCGGGTGAGACCATATCCTATTCCACTACATTATACTTCTGCTGTTGAAAAAGAAGTGAATGATATGTTACGCTTAGGTGTTATCTCCCCATCTGAATCATCATACTCATTTCCCATGGTCATTGTGCGGAAGAAGGATAAATCCCTATGGATATGTATAGACTTCTGCCGCTTGAATAGTGTCACAGTGATAGATGCGGAACCTATGCCCAACCAAGAGGTCCTCCTATCCCAAATAGTGGGGGCAAAGTATTTTACCAAACTAGACTTATCGAGGGGGTATTGGCAAATTCCCTTAGCAGAAGGCGCTAGGCCACTTACAGCATTTTGTACCCCTCAGGGTCTTTTCCAGTTTAATTATATGTGCTTTGGACTGGTGAATGCCCCTGCAACTTTTGTGAGAATGATGAGAATGCTTTTGAGGGGACAGAAGGATGTTATCACATATATTGATGACATCTGTTTGTTTCATGACACATGGGATGAACATGTAGAGGGATTGAAGTCACTGTTATCATGCCTTCGGGTGCATCACCTTACAGCAAGACCCAGTAAGATTAAGGTGGGGTTTCAGGAGTTAACGTTTCTGGGGTATGTGGTAGGACAGGGTGTTTTAAAACCAGTAGATCAGACAGTTGGAAGAATTTTGAATTTGCAACCTCCAAAAACAAAGTAGTTTACTCGGTCTGATAAATTTTTATCATAAATTTATCCCCAGGTTTTCTTCATTGTCAGCAGCTCTAACATCACTCACTAAAAAGGGCACGCCGAACAGAGTGGTCTGGACTGAAGAGTGTGATAGAGCACTGAGGAACATCAAGGCTGTATTCTCCAGCGAGCCTATTCTTCTACTGCCAGACTTGGCTAAGCCCTTTGTACTGAGGACTGATGCTTCTGCAGTGGGCATTGGTGCGTGTCTGATGCAAGAACATGATGGGTTCCTACATCCTGTCATGTATGTTAGCAGGAAGTTGCTTCCGGCTGAAACGCGATATGCCACTATAGAGAGAGAGAGTGTTTAGCCATTATTTGGGCTGTTTCCAAACTCTCTAGGTATTTGTTAGGATCTCATTTTGTACTGGAAACGGACCATTGTCATCTAGATCACCAAATTCACGTTTGACAAGGTGGTCGTTGTTGTTACAACAGTACAACTTCACTGTTTTTCCTATTCAGGGTAAATTAAATGTTCTTGCAGATTCGTTATCTAGATTATGAACACTTGCTTGTAGTAAATGGGTGTGTTTTTTTTTAACCACCATTTCTATGTAGTATTTGATACTTGTACATGAGTAAGGTTTTGTCAACTGTATTCTGCATGATTTTTGTATAAGCTTAGTTCTTATCATATGTTGTGTATCCAGTACAGGTGTCACGTAGCGTTTAAAGGATAAGAGAATTATTTAGAGGAAATAATAGATCTGATGTGGAAGATTTGGCTCAAGGAATCCCTGCTGGGTTTTCCCACTTCCGAAGGGTGACGAAGAGGGTAAATTCTCCTAACTCGACAGGTCTGGAAAAGATTGTAAGGAGATATTTGGTCTCTCGCTACCGTCGTCCCCTTCTCAGTTATCTATTATTATTCTTTAAATTATATTATATTTTACGAGCCCCCCCTCCCTTATAAAGGAAGATAAACATAGACAATATTCAACATCTAATGGAAGGAACAAAGCATGGGGTACAGTATATACACCCAATTGGTTTATTGCAATAAAGTGAATAGATGGTGAATGATAGTATTGTCGATGGAATTAGTGTCTGCTGTATGTATTATGTGTCTCACAATTCAAGTGTGTTTCATCATGGATGACGAAATTTTGTGGCATTGATTAGGTGAGAGTGAGGTTAGTTCTCCGGTCTCCTGACGTTGCCCCCGGTAGGTCTTGAATGGTTCGGATTTGCCTTCTCTGTGCTCGACTCCGTATTCTGCGCTGAGATTGGACTGTCGTGCAAGGCTCCACCATAGACTACTCAAAGATGGACGCTAACCCGCAATTAGACACGTGGCTTCAGTGCTTTTAATGCGAGAATTCGCCGATAATTGGGTTAGACCTAGCTGTCTCAAGGGTTCCGGGCAAGTGAAGAATGCTCGTGTTGCCGCCTTTTAGCGGGTCATTTCCGCTTGGACACGTGATCCATGCGTGCATCATGTGACATTAGCGTCAAATAAACGCTCCAATCAATAGCGTTAAAAGTCACGTGGGGTCTTCCTAAAGTGGCATAAACTGGTTTTATCAGCTTAAGCAGTCTTAAATTAAAACAGGTTCCTAGCTACCGAGGTCATTGGTCAACAATGACGTCGTATCTAAAAATAGCGAGGAGAAAATACTGAATGCTTTCTGCACAGCCCATATTAGCGACAGACATTCTCGTTCGATGGTAGAGTAGTTCTGTTCAGCAGGGTTCAATTTCCTACTAGCATATGCAATGGGGAATAGAGTTGCAGAAGGTCTATCACTAGGCTGCAGGAGAGTGGCTCCTATCCCTATATTGCTAGCATCTGTTCACAGCGTAAAGTTCAGAGTTAAGTCAGGCAGTCGCAGAATTGGCCTAGCTGTGAGTTTCTCCTTCAGCAGCGTGTAGGCATTTTTGCACCCCGCTGTCCAGGTTACTTTGTCCGGGTTCCCATTCTTGGTTAATGCGGTCAGTGGCGCACTCAGGGTATTAAAATCTTTAATATATCTCTGGTAGAAGCCACATAGAGACACAAATGACCTGACATCCTTTTTAGTCTGTGGTCGTGGGGCCTGCTGTAACTTCTCAATATTACGTGCATCTGGGAACATGCATCCATGCGAGATAGTGTGTCCCAGGAATTCTAGTTGCTCGCAGGCAATTTGACATTTTGTAGGGCGAGCGGTGAGTCCTGTTTCTCTAAGTCTTTCGAAGAGTAGGGAAACTGCGTCCAGGTGCTCCTCAAAGGTGTTCGTGGCAATAAGTATGTCATCCATGAAATTACTTATCCCAGGGTGGTTCAGGGGTTCCAGTAGCTTCCTCATCATACGAGTAAAGACGCTTGGGGCGTTGCTTAGCCCAAATGGCAATACATTAAACTCGTAATGGCCTTCAGAAGTACTAAATGCTAACATATGTCGAATTTCCTCTTTTACCGGGATCTGGTAGTACCCTTTGCTAAGGTCTATCTTCGAAAAGTATCGTGCTCTACTCAGCTTGGTGAAAAGCTGATTCTGATCCGGTAAGGGCTCCGCTTGAAATTCCGTTACAGCGTTGAGCCTTCGGTAGTCTATGCAGAGGCGATGTTCTCCTGTGGATTTTCTAAGCAACACTACACTCGCACTATAAGGCGACTCTGATTTTGAGATAATATTTTCCTTAAGCAGGTACTCGATTTCCTCACTCAATGCCTTTGCCTTAGCATAAGGAACAGGATAGTTCTTAACTCGTACCGGGGCGAGGTCTGTTAGCTTCATATCAAATTCTATCAGGTTGGTCATGCCAGGTTTATCCGTGAGTGTACTAGTGTGTTTTCTCAACAACTGTTGAACCTGTGCCTGCTGATCCTCCGTTAAAGTTGAACTAATCTTAACATCTTGATGAGTTTCGCACTGACGAAGAGGGTATTCACAGGAGGTCAGGGGTTCTGCCTCAGTTTCCGTCGCAATAGCCAGTGTCAGGAAATGTGCTGGTTCTGCACCTGGTCTTTCATAATATCGCTTCAGCAGGTTTATGTGGTAAATTTTCTGCTTCCCCTTTATGGCAATCTTGTAATTGGTGCGCGACATTTTCTCAACAATTTTATATGGACCTCTCCACCCGATTTGCAATTTATTATTGCTACTGGGCAGGAGTAATAATACCTGTTCTCCTACTTCTAGCTCCCTATCCTTCGCAGTGCGGTTGTAGTAACGCGCATGTTTACGACGGGCACGGCGTACATTTTCCTTTGCCAGTTCCCATCCTGTTTTTAGGCGTTGGGTCAACTCCTTCACGTATTGGGATGCAGAGGTGACCGTCTCATCAGCTTTATCATCTGTCCAAGTACGTAACAGTGCCTCTAAAGGTCCTTTTATAGGTCTACCAAACAGCAATGTGGCAGGAGGCATCCCTGTAGAATTGTGGGGTACTTCGCGGTAAGCAAATAGTGCTGCGGGTAAGTATTGATCCCAGCTCTCTGGTTTTTCCTGCGCAAGTTTCCGAAGGATGGAAATAAGGGTCCCGTTAAACCGCTCCACCTGGCCATTTGCCTGGGGGTGGTAGGGAGAGGTGTGGATATGTCGGGCCTGAAATATCCTAAACACTTCCTCGGTGAGTTTTCCTCGGAATTGGGAACCATTATCTGTCAGGATCTGTGACGGAAACCCTAGCCGAGTAAATATGGTGAGCAGAGCCTCAGCAACATGCTTAGAATCACAGGTGGGCATAGCAATTGCCTCTGCCCACATGGAGCAACAATCCACTAACGTGAGTATATAACTGTTTCTCTTTTTGCTACGAGTAAGTGGACCCACAATATCCACCGCTACTCGTTCGAAGGGTGTGCCCAAGATTGGCATTTCTCCCAGAGTGGCTGGGGCCGTCCAGTGTTTCGGCGCTGTCCTCTGGCACTGCGGGCATGATTTCACATATCTCTGGATATCGGCGTTGATACCTGGCCAATAATAATGACATGAAATACGCTGAATCGTGGCACTTATGCCCATGTGGCCACTAAACGGAAGGGCATGGCCCATTTCTAGGACCTGGGCTCGGTATGCTGATGGAACCACAAGTTGCCCATGTTCCTGTCCTCCATTTCCTGCTTTCCGATGCAACAGTCCATTTTTCTTGTAGAAGTCTCCCTTTTGGAGAGGAGTGTGCGCTCTCGGTAGTTTTTTGTAGCAGGGTGCTAGAGACTGATCCTCCGTTTGTGCCTTTTTTAATTCCTCAGGAAGGATGTTGGGTGGGGATTCCAACTCCGTATTCCGTTTGGCCTGTCCTCTAGTGGTGACAGCCGCCACAACCAGAGGGTGAATGGGTTCTCCCAAGAACACATACCTACACCCTAAGATCAAGGGATAAATAGGGTCGTCCAGTGGTGGTGAAGACTGGTCAGGTGTGAAAAGGGTCATGGGTAAAAAGGTGATTCAAGACAGATTAGAGCGAGGAGAGATTACGTGGAGAGTGAAGGCGAAATGGTTGAAGAAGAATAGGAAATATATTAAGATATTGTGAAATTCGTTCCATGAGATGCTGTTCTAATTATGCACATCATACGTTGTGCTTTTCTTATGTGATGATTTATGGCCAAAGCGGCAGTCTGCCTGTGTTATTGTGTTATACTCAAGTTTGTGACATAAAGTCGTCGGATATCGTATCTACGTGTTGGAGTTTAGTGAGTGTTACGTGCAGTCTTTGATATCTTACAATATTATACATTAGTATACTTGTTATGTTCGCAAATATTTTGTAAACAAAATAGGTAATTTTTTAGTGCTTAAGGGAAAGTCATTATTGAGTTACTTCCCTTGAAAGTTGTGCCGTCTCTTCGATCGAACTCCGCGGATGAATCCATTTTACTGCGATTTATTCGTTGTTTGGGTAATAATAGATTGTTCTTGCTTCAGAATATCTATGGCCTGAATTTATGTGTATTGTTTGTCTGAGTAGGACGAGTCTGTCTTATATCTGTATATCTTTACATATCTAAGTCGAACTATATGTTCTGTTGTCTCTAGAGAGGTCAAAGGCTATTCGGCGGATGTGCCGCTAGAGGGTGGTGTGATTTGGCTTCGTCCTGATGGGGACTGTGTTTTTTCCTATGTCGGCTGTCGCCGGGAAAAGTGATCTCAGGATTTGTGGGGAAAGTGATAGTCGTCTAGACCTATCGTGTATGCTTTACCCCAGTGTTTATTCGTCTTGCCAAGGAATGGCAGAATCATATTTCTGATACCAAGGTAATAAAAGATACTCTTGTGAACTCTCTCGTTCGAAGCCACCATTTTCGATAGGTACGATTTGAATGTCTAAGAGAATATTTTTGACTCGATGAAAAACGACTTCGATTCCTAGCAGCACTATATCCTGTAGAATGCAGTCAATTGTTCATGATCAAATCTACAGAGCAATGCAATGTTTTATGAATGACTAACTTTAGGACAGATTCATTATCTGTATCCAAACGTGAGTGACAGCTCACGAGTGAAGCCATCTTGGAACCAAACATGTAGTGACTTTCAAGAAGAGAAAAGGGATGCCCGTATTATCGCTTGATTAGTCCAGAGATCACTGCTACACATGAGAACCCTTTATTAGCGGTTCAATATTATTATATGGAAAAATATGTGCTGAACATTATGTTGGAGAATCGTCGCTAGACGAGATTAGGTCTAGAAGCCATCTGAAATATTATTTATAAGCTGACGTGCTCAGTCAGTGAAGTCAGATGATATATATGTATGGGCGATACTGAGGGCTTGGCTACTGACAGTCCTTTATACTATTATTCTACATGAGTGCCCATGTAACATTGCAAGACCATTTATCCACTTACCATGATGTATTATGCCAACCTGTGATTTGTCACTATCTGTGCTGTCGAGTGTGTACGTCCAATTAAAACTTTAGTAAAGGTACACAGTCGTTGGTGTCGATGACTTCCAGCCATACATGAGTGTGAGAAAAGAACATTTGTCAACACCACGAACCCTTATTATCATTCGCACATTATACACTCAATCCATGTCTACACACCACTGCGTAGGTCAAGTTGACATTCCATACACTACAGTGGAGCAAACAACACCATAGAGATCTTATCAACTGATGATGATGATGATGTCTGCTTCCATCCACTTATATCTATCTTTTTGGTGGATATCATTAATTGGAATAAACAGAGGAATTTATCAACTGGTGGACCAGCTTTCTGGGTTTGACCTCGCAGAAGTTCAGAAGTCAACAGATTACCGATACCAGACCGTTTCCTGTGGCTGATACGACACACTTGCAGTATTGGTTTGCTCTTTGTCAACACTTCGTCACGTGACCTGTCAAGTGAATGCAGTATGTAGGTCAGCGTTGTTGACATTTTTACATTAGACATTACAGAGTTTCACAGAACAGTTGGATCAATTCTTGTCAATATTAACAGGAAGACAGTATTAGTGAACTAAGAAGTCCTATTTTCATCGATGGATCTTCTTGTTTTCTATATATGAACTTTAATATTTAGGGCGTTTTCTATAGGTGCAATTTTCTTGATTGAAAATTTGCTGCGACAACTGTTGCTTTTGTGTTAGCTGTGAAGTCTGTAATTATTGTTATTTTTGTAATATTTCTTTGTTCTTTAGTTTTGTTTTGATTTGTTTGTAATTTGTTGGTCTAACCTTTTCTATCTTTCAGTTCTATTCACAATTTGTATTCATATATTGTGACGTCATTTGTGTTGTTATTCTTTGCAGATTCAGTGATTATTTTCATTGATTTCCCTATTTGATTTATTTTGATTTCTGCAAACGTTCTTGTATTGTCAGTCCTATTTGTACTTTATGTATTCTGTTGGTTGACATATGTTTTATATAGGTATATTTCATAATACACAATTGCCTGTGCATTGCACTTGGATTATGGTATAAACCAGTACCTGATTATTATTACTGTTATACAAGACCTTATTAAGGCTTGTGACCCACAGATATTGGGATAGTATACTGATTAATCAAGTCATTAAGAACTTGTGGTATTATTATTATTTCAGGTGATTAGTATTATTGTTAGACATCATGTCTACATTGGAATACTTCATTACACAAGGGAAAGCCCTTGATAAGACTGGTCAACAATTAGAACAATGGGCAGTTGCTCAATATGACAAAGCATTAGCTGCAGAAGAGAGAAGAGCTATGGCAGAAGAGAAAAGATTAGAAAGAGAAGCTGAGGCTGCTGCTGAACAAAAGAAATTACAGATGCAAGTGGAGGAAAGGAGATTTGAAGCTGAACAAAAAAAATTAGAAAGAGAAGCTGCTGCGGAACAAAAAAGATTAGACAGTGAAGCTGAACAAAAAAGATTAGACAGTGAAGCTGAACAAAAAAAGATTAGACAGGGAAGCTGAACAAAAAAGATTAGACAGTGAAGCTGAACAAAAAAGATTAGACAGGGAAGCTGAACAAAAAAGATTAGACAGGGAAGCTGAACAAAAAAGATTAGACAGGGATGCTGAACAAAAAAAGATTAGATGCTGAAGAGAAAAAAGCAATAAGAGAACATGAATTTGAGTTAGAGAAATTGAGATTGACAAGTATGATTAATGTTAATCAGGCATCTAGTGGTAATGGTAAACCTTCTACTTACAAGGTTAAGGTTCCACCGTTCAATCAGTCCAGTGACGATATTACATTCTGGCTGGATAGATTTGAACGTTCTTGTCGTACACATAATGTGGATAAATCACAATACGCTAATCAATTAGCAGAAAACTTGAAAGGTGAATCTTTGACTAGATTATGCCTTGTAGGAGAAGCAGATAAGGATAATTATGATGTCATTAGGGCGGCTTTGATAAAAAAATATCAGCTAAGTGAGGAAGGCTATCGCCTTTTATTTAAAACAATGGTGCCTGAGACGGGTGTAGAATTCTCAGAATTCACTGCAAAGGCACGTCTCACAGCTGATCGTTGGATTGAGCTTTCCAAAACAGAAAAAACGTATGAAGGACTTATGGATTTGTTGCTCAGAGATAAGATTATGTCATGTGTGAACAAACCTTTCCTTGAATTTATACATGAGCGTAAACCTAAATCTCTAAAAGAAATGGAAGAATATTGTTCCCAATATGTCACTGCACACCCCGACGTGACTTTTGGCAACACTAAGATTAAGGAGAGTATGCCAGTTGCTTCAGCAACACCATACAATCCCAATTATTCACACAGATTTCAGGGACCTCAAAACAGATTTGATAAAAAAGGTAACCATAATAGTTATCAAAACCAAGGTAACCAATCATTTCAGGGTTCTTCTTCAAAGAACTGGAGACGAGCTGATAGCTCTCGACACAGGGGTGGTCATAATTATAGGAATTTCCGTAGAGGAAGTAATTATAGAAACTATCAGGGTTATCCGTCTTGGAGTCAACAAGATCATAATTACAGAGATACTCATTATAATGAATATGATAATGGTAACCAAGGGAACTATGACTCAAACCCAAATAGGGGTTACAATAGAGGTAACAATAACTACAGAGGTGATAATAACCGAGGTAGATCTCAAAACAAAAGACATAAACCACATTTTCAGGCAAACTCTGCACAACAAGAGTCCCATGAAGCCTATAAACAGAGTAAAGATAATAATGATGCTAGTAATATGGCATGTGCCGCTTTTGATTTTGGGAGAGCATCTCAGTGCCCCCAATGCAAAACGTTATTTGAGCCAACCACAGTGTCTACTTTAAGCTGTGGCCATCCTCTTCCTGCTCTTCCGGCATCAGTCGCGCATGATGGAAGAGGTTCTCTTGTCTTACATAAGGGTTTAGTGAATAACAATCCAGTCTCTGTGCTATTTGATTCTGGATGCACCACAATTGGTGTTAGGCAGTCACTCGTAGATCCTTCCCGTGCCACTGGACAAGTAGTCAAATGTGTAACATTTGGCGGCACATTAGAGAAATACTCTACTGCTATCATTAGGATTGCTACTCCTTTCTTTACAGGAGATGTACACGCATGTCTTCTTCCGAATCCGATCGCTGACCTCATCATCGGTCGCATTCATGGAGTCAAAGAATGCACTCCGCAACAAATTTCCACGTGGGAAAGGCAAAACATGCAGATTGCTAACGCTGTAGTCACTAGAGCTCAGGCTCTTAATATGCTTCAAACTTCATCTACTGAAGATAATGAAGTGCATAACCAAGATAATCCCTTGGTAATTTCTCGTGACTCGTTTATAAAACAGCAAGAAGATGATCCCACTCTGAAGAAATTCTTCATTCTTGCAACTAAAGGTGATCCGAATAAAGACACAAGTCGTAAATCGTGGATTACAAAGAAGAATGGCGTACTTGTACGTATGGTTCAAGACTCCATTACGTCAAGTCATTCTCAAATCCTGGTTCCCAAGAATTTGAGAGTTAAAATTTTGCAGCACGCTCACGACTCTCAGTGTGCTGGACACATGGGTTTTTCCCGTACTAAGTCAAGAGTCCTTGCGGCTTTCTTTTGGCCATTGGTAAACAAGGACATACGGATTTATTGTCGATCTTGTAAAGTATGTCAGGAAGTTAAATCCAAAGGTCCACGGCATGCTGCACCCATTCAGGCGGCGGACATTCCTATTCGGCCGTTCCAAAAAATGGCCATAGACATAATTGGTCCATTTAAGATCAAGTCTGCCAGAGGACATCAGTTTATCTTGACGTGTGTTGATATGTGCACACGTTGGCCAGAGGCTATTCCTCTGAAGAGCATTACTACTGCTGATATTGCAGATGCTCTTTGGCTTATATTTTCTCGTCTGGGGTTCCCCGGAGAGATATTGTCAGACCATGGCACCCAACTAATATCAGATACCATGTCTCAAGTAATGTCTACTCTGCAGATAGATAGATCTTTAAGTAGTATCTACCATCCAATGTCTAATGGTATGGTCGAACGCCTTAATAGAACACTTAAAAACTTACTGGGGAAGATAACTGAGGATCATCCTCAAGACTGGGACAGAGTTTTACCTGCGGCCCTCTTCGCTTACAGAGAGGTACCCAATGAACATACGGGATTTTCTCCCTTTGAACTCGTCTTTGGCGCGCGTCCGCGTGGCCCTATGTCGTTGCTTCACGATCTCATTACATCTGACAATATTGACGATGACACAAAGTCATCCTACGAATATGTCATCGCGTTGAGACAAAAAATTATCGAAGCATGCAAATTAGCAACTTCTTCTTCTGAATTTGCGAAACAGAAGGCAAGGCAATTTGCCAATAAGAGGAGATGCTTACGACAACTTTGTCCTGGTGACAAAGCATTTGTATTACTACCTTGTAGGGAAAATAGATTACTTATTTCTTGGAAAGGTCCGTACGATATAATATCGAAAATTTCCGATGTCGACTATATTGTCGATATTGATGGGAAGCATAAAACCTTCCACATCAATATGCTTACTGAATTCCATGAACGTCCGGATTATTTGCAACCCATTTTCCAAGCAACGGACAATTCTCCAGTACAACATGGTCATTACTCATCACTGTCTGTGATACAGGATGAGGAAACAAGTTTTTCAGATGTAAATCTTCCTCTTCCAATGATCCCACTTCATTCTAGTGAATCATGGAAGAACGTTACTGTCTCTCCTGATTTGTCTCTAGGAGAACAGCGACAAGTTTCAACTATGTTGCAAACATTTCAGGATGTACTCACTGACATCCCTGGACAAACGCATGTCATTGAACATGACATTGTTCTAACTGACCATACTCCTATTAGGATTAGACCTTATCCTATACCTATACATTTTCAAGCACAGGTCGAGAAAGAGTTGGATGAGATGATAGATTTGAAAATAATCGAACCATCCACCTCTGCATATTCTTCGCCGATGGTTATTGTTCGTAAAAAAGACAATAACATACGTCTTTGCGTTGACTATCGAAAATTGAATCAAGTAACGAAGTTCGATGCCGAACCTATGCCTTTACTGGAAGAGCTACTTACTCGACTCTCCAAATCTCATTTTTTCACTAAACTTGATTTGTCTAAAGGATATTGGCAAGTTCCTTTATCTGAACGCGCCAAACCTCTCACGGCTTTTTCAACACCTAGAGGTTTGTTCCAATGGAATTTTATGCCTTTCGGTCTTATGAACGCACCAGCTACATTCGTACGCATGATGCGCCGAATCCTATCTTATCGGTCAGATGTCATTGCATATCTAGACGACATCTGTCTTTTCAGCGATACTTGGGAAGATCACTATTCAGGGTTAGATGAATTGCTGTCTACTTTGCGTGAGCACAACCTGACAGCGAAACCCTCTAAAGCCTATATTGGTTTTAGCGAAATTTCTTTCCTAGGCCACCGAGTTGGTCATGGTTTCCTAAAGACAGAGGACCATAATACTAGTAAGATACTTAACATCTCAATCCCTAAGACTAAAAAACAGGTGAGAAGTCTGTTAGGTCTTATTCAATTTTATGGCAGATTCATTCAGAATCTATCCTCTATCATGGCACCTCTTTCAACACTTCTAAAGAAAGGTTCGCCTAATGTGGTCCACTGGTCTCAGGAATGCCAATGCTCTCTGGATAAGATTAAAACATTGTTTTCAACACCACCTATTTTAGTGCTACCTACTAAAGATAAGACATTCGTTCTTTGTAGTGACGCTTCATCCACTGGGATTGGAGCGGCACTAATGCAAGAGTACTCTGGGACTCTGCATCCTGTAATGTATATTTCCAGAAAACTTAATGCGGCAGAAAGGAATTATTCGGTTTTAGACCGTGAGCTATTAGCTATGGTTTGGTCGATCCTCAAACTACAGAGATTCCTTCTAGGCGCACATTTCATAGTAGAAACCGACCAAAAGGCTCTTACTGCTATACAGAGTAAGAATTTGAAGAGCTCGAGGTCTACTCGATATGCAATTGCTCTTCAACCTTTTCATTTCTCTGTGCGAGCTATTCGTGGATCAGATAATGTGATGGCAGACATTCTGTCAAGATGCCCACATGATTCCACATAACTATTAGGGCTTAGACTTCTTGATATGTCTAGTTCTATAGTAGTTCCTTTTCTATATCATGATAGATACACAGTTGTAATTTAATAATATAATGATTGTATAACTACATAGCGGTTCATTGATGTTTATTCACCGCTGTGCTTTGATGATTTTTTCTTCATAAATCATAAATTTAAGATATCTAATACGAAATGATGATATGAATTTTTTGGGCATCGTGTAATTGCCAGAATTGTATTATACTTTGATGACACCTTCCTGGAAAAATATACTTGTAGAGAAATAATTTCTCTCAGTTTATGAGACACATTCTCACCAGTCGCTCCATAAGTCGACTTAGCCTCATATTGGGCGTTGTAGGTATTCCTGATATTTTCATCTGCGCATTATTCATGAGTTGTGAGCCTATTGTACGTTGCTCCTAGATGTATTTCAAAAAAAAAAAATGTTCCATTTTTTTTTTCCCGGGAGGTGTGGTAAGACTGTTACGTGCAGTCTTTGATATCTTACAATATTATACATTAGTATACTTGTTATGTTCGCAAATATTTTGTAAACAAAATAGGTAATTTTTTAGTGCTTAAGGGAAAGTCATTATTGAGTTACTTCCCTTGAAAGTTGTGCCGTCTCTTCGATCGAACTCCGCGGATGAATCCATTTTACTGCGATTTATTCGTTGTTTGGGTAATAATAGATTGTTCTTGCTTCAGAATATCTATGGCCTGAATTTATGTGTATTGTTTGTCTGAGTAGGACGAGTCTGTCTTATATCTGTATATCTTTACATATCTAAGTCGAACTATATGTTCTGTTGTCTCTAGAGAGGTCAAAGGCTATTCGGCAGATGTGCCGCTAGAGAGTGGTGTGATTTGGCTTCGTCCTGATGGGGACTGTGTTTTTTCCTATGTCGGCTGTCGCCGGGAAAAGTGATCTCAGGATTTGTGGGGAAAGTGATAGTCGTCTAGACCTATCGTGTATGCTTTACCCCAGTGTTTATTCGTCTTGCCAAGGAATGGCAGAATCATATTTCTGATACCAAGGTAATAAAAGATACTCTTGTGAACTCTCTCGTTCGAAGCCACCATTTTCGATAGGTACGATTTGAATGTCTAAGAGAATATATTTGACTCGATGAAAAACGACTTCGATTCCTAGCAGCACTATATCCTGTAGAATGCAGTCAATTGTTCATGATCAAATCTACAGAGCAATGCAATGTTTTATGAATGACTAACTTTAGGACAGATTCATTATCTGTATCCAAACGTGAGTGACAGCTCACGAGTGAAGCCATCTTGGAACCAAACATGTAGTGACTTTCAAGAAGAGAAAAGGGATGCCCGTATTATCGCGTGTTTAGTCCAGAGATCACTGCTACACATGAGAACCCGTTATTAGCGGTTCAATATTATTATATGGAAAAATATGTGCTGAACATTATGTTGGAGAATCGTCGCTAGACGAGATTAGGTCTAGAAGCCATCTGAAATATTATTTATAAGCTGACGTGCTCAGTCAGTGAAGTCAGATGATATATATGTATGGGCGATACTGAGGGCTTGGCTACTGACAGTCCTTTATACTATTATTCTACATGAGTGCCCATGTAACATTGCAAGACCATTTATCCACTGTACCATGATGTATTATGCCAACCTGTGATTTGTCACTATCTGTGCTGTCGAGTGTGTACGTCCAATTAAAACTTTAGTAAAGGTACACAGTCGTTGGTGTCGATGACTTCCAGCCATACATGAGTGTGAGAAAAGAACATTTGTCAACACCACGAACCCTTATTATCATTCGCACATTATACACTCAATCCATGTCTACACACCACTGCGTAGGTCAAGTTGACATTCCATACACTACAGTGGAGCAAACAACACCATAGAGATCTTATCAACTGATGATGATGATGATGTCTGCTTCCATCCACTTATATCTATTTTTTGGTGGATATCATTAATTGGAATAAACAGAGGAATTTATCAGTGAGTTAACAATTAGCTGTGAAAAACGAGCCATGTTTGTCGCTCCATGTGTATGTAATACATATTTGTCAATGTGTACACACAGCAAGCACTTGACACATACATTTGTTGAAGATCTATGCTCCTTGGGGAACTGAAAGATTATGATGATGATGATGTCTGTTTCTTACATAACTTCTGTCATGTTTGCATTCTATGTACATGTCTTTCTGCTCTGTTTCTTACATAATTTCTGTCATGTCTGCATTCTATGTACATTGATGTCTCTTTCTGCTTGTTTCTTACATAATTTCTGTCAATGTCTTCCTGCTCTGTTTCTTAACATAACTTCTGTCATGTCTGCATTCTATGTACATGTCTTCCTGCTCTGTTTCTTACATAACTTCTGTCATGTCTGCATTCTATATACATGTCTTCCTGCTCTGTTTCTTACATAACTTCTGTCATGTCTGCATTCTATGTACATGTCTTCCTGCTCTGTTTCTTAACATAACTTCTGTCATGTCTGCATTCTATGTACATGTCTTCCTGCTCTGTTTCTTAACATAACTTCTGTCATGTCTGCATTCTATGTACATGTCTTCCTGCTCTGTTTCTTAACATAACTTCTGTCATGTCTGCATTCTATGTACATGTCTTCCTGCTCTGTTTCTTAACATAACTTCTATCATGTCTGCATTCTATGTACATGTCTTCCTGCTCTGTTTCTTAACATAACTTCTGCCTTTTCTGTTTCTTTGCATAACTTCTGCCTTTTCTGTTTCTTAGCGTAACTTCTGCCTTCCCTGTTTCTTATTAGAACTTCTACCTTCTCTGTTTCTTAACATAACTTCTGCTTTCTCTGTTTTTTTAACATAACTTCTGCCATTTCTGTTTCTTAACATAACTTCTGCCTTCTCTGTTTTTTAACGTTGCTTTTACTTTTTCTGCTTCTTATCGTAACTTCTGCTTTTTTCTGTTTCTTAACATATCTTTTACTTTATCTGTTTCTTAACATAACTTCTGCCTTTTCTGTTTCTTAACATAACTTGTGCCCTTTCTGTTTCTTAACTGTTATTCTACCTTTTCTATTTCTTAACATATCTACTGCCTTTTCTGTTTCTTAACATAACCTCTGCCATATCTGCATCCTTCTCACTATTCATTTTTCATTGAGTGACATGACTTGTTGATAAGTAAACATAGAATAAATGTTACCATCTCCTACTTACAAAGTTGTTCCTCTTCTACCCTGGGATGTAGACGTAATGTTAACATCTACTGACTTTTTTTTTCCAATTTCAGTAACTGATACACAGACAGTAATACAAGAAATCGCTTGTGGTATGACTTCTTAAATTTTTTTTACGGTTTTTCCTTATCTGTTTCCTCTAGTTCTTCTTTATCTGTTGTTGAAAATGATGAAGTAGTAAGTCCCAGAAACATATTACAAGGTATTTAATTTTCATTAATTCCCAGAGTAATCAGTACATACCTAGCCATAGGCAGTAGCTTTCTCATTTGTGACATTACTAGAACCATAAAAATGAATCAGCAAGGCTAAGACTTGGGAATATGGCATCAAATGTAAGACCAGGAGCATGGGATGTATGAGAGGATGCATCAGGCGTGTGTATAACCAGTGCACTGTAGGAACAATCAACATTCCTTTGACATTTGCTGAGGGAGACTGAGCACCTATGGGTTTACCCAAAGTGCAGTGATATCGATTCTGAACCACAATAACAATATTATTGTCAACTATTTCACTCAGTACCATCAGCTTTACTGCCTTCATGATGTAATGTTATAACAACATCTTTATCATCTTATTGTCAACTATTTCACTCAGTACCATCAGCTTTACTGCCTTCATGATGTCATGTTATAACGACATCTTTATCATCTTATTGTCAACTATTTCACTCAGTACCATCAGCTTTACTGCCTTCATGATGTCATGTTATAACAACATCTTTATCATCAGTAGCAACATTGCTATCTTCTCTTTCTGAAGATTATCAAGATTTTAACAAGATTTTTTGGTCTCCTTTTTAAGGGGGAACGTGCAGTTTGTCTGACCCAGGAGTCACATGCACTCAAGAATTTGAGAAGAATATTGCAGTCAGCAAAGGAGATGAAGACTTTTGCCGGTAAAAAAACAAAACAGTAGTTTCTTTATTTTTAAAAATTCCATATGGGATATCAGGCATGGAGAAATGTGGTTTGTGTTTTTATGCAGAGGTATGTTGCCTTTTTTGAGCATCTGATTGACAGTAAATAAATATTAGACAAACATAAAGGTATGTTTTCAGACACTCGTAAGAAATAAAGAAGTAGAAAACTAGACAACAGAAAAACAACAGACGTGAGTGGCTTACCCAGGACCTTCCGTGTGACAACCCCACCTAGCTATGCAAGCGAATCACACGGAAGGTCCTGGGTAAGCAACTCACTTCTGTTGTTTTTCTGTTGTCTAGTTTTCTACTTCTTTATTTCTTACGAGTGCCTAAAAACATACCTTTATGTTTGTCTAATATTTATTTACTGTTTACAGGCCTCGGGTTTCCCTTCCTTATGTGTTATAAGCATGTGATTGACAGAGTGGTTAGAGCGCTTGTCTCTCACGGAAAATATGCCGGGTTCAATTCACGGTATCAACATGCTTCAATCTACCCAGCTGTGAATGGGTGTCTGACTTTTCACTTGAGTTAGGGAAGGAAAAGGGAACTCGTCATCCCACCTCTCGATGCTGGACCTAATAGAGTGAAGTCTCTAACACTTCACCCTCCTACGGCAGTTTCTGTATTGTTTCTTATCATCGTATGTTTTTGTTGTACCTATTACTACATGTAATTCTTATCTTTGTCACCTGTTTGTGGCTGACGAAGGGTACAACCTGAAACGTCCCTTGTCTCATGTGAACTGTTATTTGTAAAACTGATTCAATACCGTTTTATTAGTTTATAAACTTATATTCCTTACCAGTTTTACAGCAGCCCCTTAATTTATTGACTTCCATTGACTGGCTTTCATCAGGTGTCAGCGTCATATGTCTCTCTTGCGAGGATTCTTCCTGACTCTGGCTTTTGTTTCTTTCTTCAACTGTTTCCGTGTCTGTGACAATTTGTTTTTTTTCGGCCGGGTTGTCAGCCCTGTTCTCCAACCTCCTTTAACCTCCTTTAACCTGGAGGAAAGGGAAGGTGTGCCCACTTTGCATTCATGTGATCCCAGTTAACTGTTGTGCCCCTTTTCAATTGTTATGTGGAGTCCACTGCAGTTTAGGCCCCTTACAAGAAACCTATCTCAAAGCAAATTCTTGTACCGTGGTGGTTACTGCAGCTATTTGTTTGACATGATAAGGTTGCCAGCCTCATGTGCAACCTCACATTAATCACCTTTTATTATATGCCTGAGGGAGCAGTAATCCTCTTCTTTATTTGTTATTATCATCATTACCCTTTGGCACCCTATGGAGCACAGGTCTTCAACAAATTCATGCCAAGCTTTCAAGTCTTGTACCATCTGTACAAAGTTTTTCCATATCTTTTTTTATCCCTTCCATGCCTGTCTCCAGTTCCTACCTCCTTGCTTTTTTCAGTTAACTATGCTACTCTTGTAATAATAATAATAATAGCCCCTTCAGTCATAACTGACTATGGGAATGCGCCCCTGAGGTGACAGCCCTCAGCTGCTTATTTTCCTGATGTTTTTTTCAACGTTTTCTCTTCTCTTCTACTTGCTGTGTGAGCTTTTCGCCCAAACTGAGGTGGGACCGCAGATAGCATCGCCACTTGGTGCGATCAGCAGCTTCATCCTCCCACGTTGCTGAATTTATGTCTAGTGTCCACATGTCTCTCTTGCACACATCTTTGAATCTCAGCTGCGGTCGCCCAACTGTTCTTTTGCCATCTGCCAGTTGTCCGTAGAAGATATCTTTCGCGATGCGACCAACTTCCATGCGGCGGACATGGCCAAGCCAGCGTAGTCTGCACTGTCTAAGCGGTGTATACATGCTTTGAAGGCCAGCACGTGACAACACCGCGATATTTGTCACTGTGGTAAGTTGGGATTATATAAATAGTTATAGGGGACTTAGTGTACTGACTGAGATCAGCTGTGAAGGTATCTGTATCTAATAAGTGTGGTGCGTTACAGATGACCTTACTTTGCTACCACATTTAGACCTCAATCAGACTTATTCTGGAATATTGTGATGACTACGTTGAATGTCTAGGGTTATGATAGTGATGAAGTGTAAGTTCACAACAACCAACACACAGATAAACACTTTTATTAAGATCCACAACACTTTACATCACTATGACAAGCACATACATATAACACTCTAGAAGACTAGCTTAAGTAAGTCAAGTGTTAACTTTTAAATTATGTATTAGTTTCTTTCAATAATAGATATCCTGATCCAACTACAGAGTGAATCAGGAATCACAATCAAATGTAAACACAATGTTTATGTACAAAATTTATACAAAGGATCTTTGTCCTGACATATAATATTATTACAATATGTGTGTAGGGTTGTGATGTAGTATTATGAGGTAATACTGGCTTTTGAAGCTAGGTTGTTGTTTGTCATCACGACTTCATGTGTTTGTTACTGGTGGAAATAATATTGAAGGGTTTACAGTTTCTTTTTATTTGTAAAACAATAACTGTCCCTCTTGATTTAGTATTACAGTCAATTTTAGGGTGGGTTATACAAGGGTGAGTTGCTCTGGCTGACAAATTCTTAGCTCATATGTCGGCGGCAGGAAAACTGTCTCCTCTGCTTGCTTGCTTCTCAGTTATCTTGAAATACACCACTGGTCGATATCTTGGACAAGGAGTCTGCTGCCAGCCCTCTGGATCCAGCAAAACTCAGACCAGGTGCTGCTCTAATACTTCAGTATCACGGTCCCTGAAATAAAAAGGTTGTACCTCCTTCTTCATAACTAATATATATAATCTATTTCCACACTGAAGTACAGGACATTACAAACACAGAGTTCAGCGCTGTAGGCCAACTGCTAGCTTCTCATGTGACAATATACACCAGTATTCCTCTCCCTAATGGTTACAACGCCTCTGCAATTCCAGCGTTAATTCCTTCTATACAATAGGATAGGTGTCATAGTACTATTTGGCAATCCCATATATGCCTATGCAGTTATACTCCTCTCTGACAAGCTTTTACATGGTGGAGCAATATCTAGGCTTTGCCTTCTGTTTGCTACTGAACCACACACATACAGACACAATTTTTCATTTCATATTCAATTTTCATATAATATATATATATATATATATATCATCATCATCATGTGACATATTCTTTCCAGAACGTTGTCTCCATTACAGCTGCTCTGAACGCATCACGATTCTGGGCAAGTCGACCTGCATCAGCCAAAGACAAGTTCAGACTCTCTGTGATGTCCTGGGTCCACCGTCGTCTAGGTCGACCCCTTCCCCTTTTTCCAGGGACCATGCCTTCCATCACTGTTTTTTCCAGACTATTATGTCTTTTTATATGACCGAAAAATTTCAGCTTCCTTATTGCGATGGTATTTAGGAGCCAATGTTCCTGTACGTTTAGTGAATGCAGTACTTCTCTGTTGGTCTTTTTTTCTGTCCAGGGTATTCTCAACATCCTTCTGTAGCATTTCATTTCGAATGATGTAATCTTTTTTGCAACTGTTTTATTGAGTGTCCAAGTCTCGCAGCCGTATGTTGCTACTGGGAATATACATGCTCTGATCAGTTGTAACTTTGTTTCTTTGCTTGTGCCTTGCCATAGGTTTTTCATCTGTATTAGCTTATGTGAAGCAATTGCAAGTCTTCTTTTAATTTCTACTGCACAGTCGCCAGAGCTGTTAATGATTGATCCTAAGTATTCGAATTCATTGACACTTTCCAGTTCTTCGTTATCAATTTCAATTTCTGGTTTGGTCTTTACTTTGTCTGTTGTCAATACTTTGGTCTTCTTGGTGTTTAGGTATAGATTCTGGGCCTCACTGTGTTTTTTGGTGGACAGAAGTAATTGTTCAAGTCCTTTTGGGTTGGTCGATAGGAGGACTGTGTCGTCAGCATATCTGATTTCCGGGATCTGGTACCCGCCGATGTTAAATGAGTCAAACTCTGTGTGTTCTTGGTCATCTCTTACGTTTCTCATGATATTCTCGGCATAAATGTTAAACAGGTAAAGGGAAAGGGTACAGCCTTGTCTTACTCCTTTCTGTACTTCAAACCATTCTGATGTTTCCCCCTCTATTCTTACGGCTGCCTGTTGTTCTTGGTACAGCAGTGCGATGAGTTGTATAAGGTGGTTTGGAAATCCCATATTTTTCATAATAGCCCATAACTGCTGATGTTGTACACAATCGAAAGCTTTGGTGTAATCAATGAAACAAGTATGTAGGTCAACGTTGAATTCTCTACACTTTTCTATGATGATCCTCATGTTGAATATATGATCTCTAGTGCCTCTACCTGGTCGAAAACCCACCTGTACTTCATTTATTTCTGTTTCTAGCTTTTGTTGCATCCTTTTCTTTATGATTTGTAAAAGTATTTTGCTGGCATGGCTTATAAGAGCTATAGTTCTGTAGTTTGTGCACAGTTTCAGGTTGCCCTTTTTTGGCAAGGGTATGTAAATTGATCGTTTCCATTCCTTGGGCCAAATTCCGCTTTGCCAGATCTTGCAGCATAATGCATGGTATATACGAGCGCTGCCTTCTCCTCCTGCCTGTATCATTTCAGCTGTTATTTCATCACAACCAGGAGATTTTCCACTTTTTAAGTGTTTGATTGCATTCCGGACTTCCTCTATGGTAGGTTCTGGTTCACGTTCCGCTTCATTCATGACGTTGTTATCTGCCGCTTTGTTTATTTCCGTATACATTTCTTGACAGTACTCCTTCCATCTGTTCAGAATATCTTTACGTTCTGTTAGAGTGTCGCCTTTCTTGTCGTTTATTGCTCTGGGTGATGATTTAAAGTTGCTGTTTTTCAATGTTCTTACTTCAGAAAACATATTCTTACTCAATCCCTGTTCGCGCATTTCCTCTATTTTCCTGCAGGTGTCGTTTATGTATTGTTGTTTGTCTTGTCTGACTCGTTTTTTAATCTGCTTTGTGTATTCCTTGTACAACTCCTGATTTTCTGTATCTTTTTTGGACTTCATTTTTCTTCTCTCTACCACCAACTTCAGTGTTTCGTCTGAGAATATATATATAGGAAGTATGTCTAGCTTACCACAATTCAAGGAAATATACACAAGTAACGTTGACTGGCGATGAATTCTGGCACAATTTTGATCTGCCTTATCCCAGGCTTTTATTAGAAAAATATTAGCTTGATCTCAACGCACTTGCTTCTCACAAAATTTATTTTCAAATCTGGCCCTGAACTGACGCTTCTATTTGACTATATCGAACGTTCTAACCAATGAGACCATGTTTACAAGAGCCTTTGAAAAAATTTTACCCATCCTACACATTGCCATTAACCACAATAATAGTATTTGCAGTTCGACTAATAAGGTTTCGCCTTACATATTACTACAGCCAATCAAATCGTATCTAACTTGTTGGCCTCATTTCCCCTAAAGCAGTGTTTTTCAAACATGCCATTATGAGCAAATATGATCTTGTGCTGTCAGACAACCCCACTATAGTATTTTGGCTATAATTTGTTAATTACTAGACTATTTGCGTAACACATAACATATTCTTTGTCAGCAAGTCCTAAGGTACACGAATATATAAGTTTAATGGGGCTAAGTGGCTTCATTCAAAATATGTATTATTCTAAGATAGTCGTGTATTTGTTTTTACCACCCGTTCACTTCTATACCATGGGATGTCTTCTGTACTGTCAGACTAAAGTCAGGAGCTTAGACATAAATCAGTAGAATGTCAGGTTTCCCAATAAGATTTTAAACATGTTTTCAAAACCTAACCTCGTATCGTGTTTTTTATCACTGTTTATTTGAAAAAAAAATCAGGCCTTCATGCCTTTCGTGTGGGATTGGCGTTCACTTTTTAATCGCGAGACGACGTAGTATTATTGTGTCGCTCCGTCTATCCTTCCTCGTCTCTGCTTAGCCCGTCTGTCTTTCTAGGTTAACTTTGTGTGTATAATGAAATTAATGTAGTATTATATCTAGGTCATTATGCAGTTTGCGTATCAAGATCATCTAAGAAATACAGTACCAGTTTTATTTTTAGAAACGCATGTAGTTTATGCAGACGGAGCAGAAAAAGGGGGTTTCGTGTTCAGCCATTATGGCGTTCTACAACACAGGTGTACGCTATTGTGAAAGCACTGATCTTTCACCATTCTTCTTTCTTTCTATTGAATTACTTCGTTAGGCTTTACATTTATTTTCTAATTTATATATGTGGATTAGAATTTTTCACCACAAATTCTCCCCACTTAAAACAGACATCATATGTCAGTCTCTAATTCTATATACACATAGATAACTTTCTATCTATGCCTGGTGATTACTTTGATTCTCATCACACGGATGGCGGCTTAGAAAATCCGCATCAACGTTTTGCTGATTTTATTTTTATCATGGATTAATGCTGGTGGGTCAATTCAAAGTAAGCACCACTGACGAAGGTTGCCTCAGACCTCTGCAATCCAGGAATCCATTTCAGTTATGTTACTGAACAGCGGCAAGTGTTACTGCTTGTCTTAATGCTGCTTAGCAATCAATATTCACCATTTCTCTTCTCTGAGTCTGCTCAACGACATGTCCCAAGAATATTAGATGTTCCTCAAATTGTATGTTATGAGGAGTTGATCTATATGGTGATATCTGAGTTGTGTAGTGGATCCAATAATTTTCTCATCATTCTAGAGAAGACACTGGGCGCATTTTCATTCCAAATGGCAATCTGTTAAATTCATAGTGTCCCTCTGAGGTACTAAAAGCTAGATAAGGTCTAACCTCAGAATCTGATAGTATCCTTTGCTCAGATCCACTTTTGAGAAATATTTAGCTTTATTCAGCCTGGCAAACAACTGGTTTGTATCCGGCAATGGATCCACCTGACCCTCTGTGATAGCATTTAGTCTCCTGTAGTCTATACAGAGTCTATGTTCTCCAGATGGTTTTTTCAAGAGCACCACACTGGAACTATACGAAGATTCACTGTGTGAAATAATTCCTTCCTTTAACAAATAGTCTATTTCTTCCTTCAAACGTTTCTCCTTAGCAAAAGGAATCGAATATGCTTTCATACATACAGGTGTTGGGTCTATAAGTTTCATATCATATTCCAATAGGTTTGTATGCCCCGGTCGGTCAGTTAACACCTCTGTATGATCATCTAGAACCCGTTGCACTCTCTCCTTTCTGAGTTTTTGTAATGTCTTCCTCTGCCTTTTCATCAGTCCACGTTCTTAACATAGCTTCGAGTGGACCTTTTATTGGCCTTCCAAACAATAATGTTGCCGGGGCCATACCGGTTGAACTATGGGGTACCTCCCGATAAGCAAAGAGGGCGGCGTGCAGGTACTGGTCCCATGTATCTGGTTTTTCGTGTGCCAACTTTCTCAGGATCGACATTAATGTGCCGTTAAATCTTTCCACTTGGCCGTTCCCTTGGGGATGATACACACTACAATGGAAGTGTTTGGCCTGGAAGATCCTGAAAACTTCTTCAGTTAGTTTCCCCTTGAACTGAGAGCCATTATCAGTCAAGATTTGATTGGGAAAGCCTAACCTTGTGAAAATTGTGAGCAATGCCTCTGCCACATGTTTTGAATCAATCGATGACAGGGCTACTGCCTCTCCCCACATAGAACAAGTGTCCACCAGAGTCAGAATGTAGCTGTTCCTTCTCTTGGTTCGGGTGAGAGGTCCCACAAGATCCACGGCAACTCTCTCAAAGGGTGTTCCCACTATGGGCATTTCCCCCAGAGTTGCTGGTGCAGTCCAATGTTTAGGTGCTACTCGTTGGCACTCTGGACAGGATTTTACATATCGTTTGATATCTTCAGTTATTCCTGGCCAGAAATAGTGACAAGCTATTCGCTGTCCTGTTGCGCTGATTCCCATATGACCACTGAAGGGAATCGCATGCCCTAGTTCCAACACTTTAGTCCTATATGAAGTGGGAAGGACCAGCTGTCCGTGACCATTGGATTCAGATCCAGCCTTCCT
>JAMPIV010015210.1:0-13592 GCA_024509875.1 Oreohelix idahoensis
AACACCAAGTGGCGATACTGCCTACTGCGCAACCTGGTAGGATTAAGCTGCTTATAACACCAAGTGGCGATACTGCCTACTGCGCAACCTGGTAGGATTAAGCTGCTTATAACACCAAGTGGCGATACTGCCTACTGCGCAACCTGGTAGGATTAAGCTGCTTATAACACCAAGTGGCGATACTGCCTACTGCGCAACCTGGTAGGATTAAGCTGCTTATAACACCAAGTGGCGATACTGCCTACTGCGCAACCTGGTAGGATTAAGCTGCTTATAACACCAAGTGGCGATACTGCCTACTGCGCAACCTGGTAGGATTAAGCTGCTTATAACACCAAGTGGCGATACTGCCTACTGCGCAACCTGGTAGGATTAAGCTGCTTATAACACCAAGTGGCGATACTGCCTACTGCGCAACCTGGTAGGATTAGCTGCTTATAACACAAAGTGGCGATATGCCCTACTGCGTGACCTGGTAGGATTAAGCTGCTTATAACACCAAGTGGCGATACTGCCTACTGCGCAACCTGGTAGGATTAAGCTGCTTATAACACCAAGTGGCGATACTGCCTACTGCGCAACCTGGTAGGATTAAGCTGCTTATAACACCAAGTGGCGATACTGCCTACTGCGCAACCTGGTAGGATTAAGCTGCTTATAACACCAAGTGGCGATACTGCCTACTGCGCAACCTGGTAGGATTAAGCTGCTTATAACACCAAGTGGCGATACTGCCTACTGCGCAACCTGGTAGGATTAAGCTGCTTATAACACCAAGTGGCGATACTGCCTACTGCGCAACCTGGTAGGATTAAGCTGCTTATAACACCAAGTGGCGATACTGCCTACTGCGCAACCTGGTATGATTAAGCTGCTTGTAACACCAAGTGGCGATACTGCCTACTGCGCAACCTGGTAGGATTAAGCTGCTTATAACACTGCAAGTGGCAAGTGGCGATACTGCCTACTGGTAGGATTGCGCAACCTGGTAGGATTAAGCTGCTTATAACACCAAGTGGCGATACTGCCTACTGCGCAACCTGGTAGGATTAAGCTGCTTATAACACCAAGTGGCGATACTGCCTACTGCGCAACCTGGTAGGATTAAGCTGCTTATAACACCAAGTGGCGATACTGCCTACTGCGCAACCTGGTAGGATTAAGCTGCTTATAACACCAAGTGGCGATACTGCGCGACCCTACTGCGCAACCTCGTAGGATTAAGCAGCTTACAACCACAAGTGGCGATACTGCCTACTGCCTCACCTGGTAGGATTAAGCTGCTTATAACACCAAGTGGCGATACTGCCTACTGCGCGACCTGGTAGGATTAAGCTGCTTATAACACCAAGTGGCGATACTGCCTATAACACCAAGTGGCGATACTGCCTACTGCGCAACCTGGTAGGATTAAGCTGCTTATAACACCAAGTGGCGATACTGCCTACTGCGCAACCTAGTAGGATTAAGCTACTTTTAACACCAAGTGGCGATACTGCCTACTGCGCAACCTGGTAGCATTAAGCTGCTTATAACACCAAGTGGCGATAAGCTGCTGGTAGGATTAACACACCAAGTGGCGATACTGCCTACTGCGCAACCTGGTAGGATTAAGCTGCTTATAACACACGATACTGCCTACTGCGCAACTGGTAGGATTAAGCTGCTTATAACACCAAGTGGCGATACTGCCTACTACTGCGCAACCTGGTAGGATTAAGCTGCTTATAACACCAAGTGGCGCTTATTATACTGATACCTACTGCGCAACCTGGTAGGATTAAGCTGCTTATAACACCAAGTGGCGATACTGCCTACTGCGCAACCTGGTAGGATTAAGCTGCTTATAACACCAAGTGGCGATACTGCCTACTGCGCAACCTGGTAGGATTAAGCTGCTTATAACACCAAGTGGCGATACTGCCTACTGCGCAACCTGGTAGGATTAAGCTGCTTATAACACCAAGTGGCGATACTGCCTACTGCGCAACCTGGTAGGATTAAGCTGCTTATAACACCAAGTGGCGATACTGCCTACTGCGCAACCTGGTAGGATTAAGCTGCTTATAACACCAAGTGGCGATACTGCCTACTGCGCAACCTGGTAGGATTAAGCTGCTTATAACACCAAGTGGCGATACTGCCTACTGCGCAACCTGGTAGGATTAAGCTGCTTATAACACCAAGTGGCGATACTGCCTACTAAGCTGCTTATAAACCTGGTAGGCAACCTGGTTAAGCTGCTTATAACACCAAGTGGCGATACTGCCTACTGCGCAACCTGGTAGGATTAAGCTGCTTATAACACCAAGTGGCGATACTGCCTACTGCGCAACCTGGTAGGATTAAGCTGCTTATAACACCAAGTGGCGATACTGCCTACTGCGCAACCTGGTAGGATTAAGCTGCTTATAACACCAAGTGGCGATACTGCCTACTGCGCAACCTGGTAGGATTAAGCTGCTTATAACACCAAGTGGCGATACTGCGACCTACTGCGTAACCTGGTAGGAGTAAGCTGCTTATAACACTAAGTGGCGATACTGCCTACTGCGCAACCTGGTAGGATTAAGCTGCTGCGATACTGCCTACTGCGCAACCTGGTAGGATTAAGCTGCTTATAACACCAAGTGGCGATACTGCCTACGATACTGCCTACATGCGCTTATAACACCAAGTGGCCTGGTACTGCGATTAAGCTGCTTATAACACCAAGTGGCGATACTGCCTACTGCGCAACCTGGTAGGATTAAGCTGCTTATAACACCAAGTGGCGATACTGCGTAACCTGGTAGGATTAAGCTGCTTATAACACCAAGTGGCGATACTGCCTACTGCGCAACCTGGTAGGATTAAGCTGCTTATAACACCAAGTGGCGATACTGCCTACTGCGCAACCTGGTAGGATTAAGCTGCTTATAACACCAAGTGGCGATACTGCCTGGTAGGATTACTGCGCGATACAACCTGGTAGGATTAAGCTGCTTATAACACCAAGTGGCGATACTGCCTACTGCGCAACCTGGTAGGATTAAGCTGCTTATAACACCAAGTGGCGATACTGCCTACTGCGCAACCTGGTAGGATTAAGCTGCTTATAACACCAAGTGGCGATACTGCCTACTGCGCAACCTGGTAGGAGCTGCTTATAAAGCTGGCGATACTGCCTACTTATAACACCAAGTGGCGATACTGCCTACTGCGCAACCTGGTAGGATTAAGCTGCTTATAACACCAAGTGGCGATACTGCCTACTGCGCAACCTGGTAGGATTAAGCTGCTTATAACACCAAGTGGCGATACTGCCTACTGCGCAACCTGGTAGGATTAAGCTGCTTATAACACCAAGTGGCGATACTGCCTACTGCGCAACCTGGTAGGATTAAGCTGCTTATAACACCAAGTGGCGATACTGCCTACTGCGCAACCTGGTAGGATTAAGCTGCTTATAACACCAAGTGGCGATACTGCGTAACCTGGTAGGATTAAGCTGCTTATAACACCAAGTGGCGATACTGCCTACTGCGCAACCTGGTAGGATTAAGCTGCTTATAACACCAAGTGGCGATACTGCCTGGTACTAAGCGCAAGTGGCGATACCTGGTAGGATTAAGCTGCTTATAACACCAAGTGGCGATACTGCCTACTGCGCAACCTGGTAGGATTAAGCTGCTTATAACACCAAGTGGCGATACTGCCTACTGCGCGACCTGGTAGGATTAAGCTGCTTATAACACCAAGTGGCGATACTGCCTACTGCGCGACCTGGTAGGATTAAGCTGCCTAACACCTGGCGATACTGCCTACTGCGCGACCTGGTAGGATTAAGCTGCTTATAACACCAAGTGGCGATACTGCCTACTGCGTGACCTGGTAGGATTAAGCTGCTTATAACACCAAGTGGCGATACTGCCTACTGCGCGACCTCGTAGGATTAAGCTGCTTATAACACCAAGTGGCGATACTGCCTACTGCGCAACCTGGTAGGATTAAGCTGCTTATAACACCAAGTGGCGATACTGCCTACTGCGCAACCTGGTAGGATTAAGCTGCTTATAACACCAAGTGGCGATACTGCCTACTGCGCAACCTGGTAGGATTAAGCTGCTTATAAACAGTGGCCAAGTGGCGATAACTGCCTACTGCGCAACCTGGTAGGATTAAGCTGCTTATAACATACTGCCCAAGTGGCGATACTGGCGATACTGCCTACTGCGCAACCTGGTAGGATTAAGCTGCTTATAACACCAAGTGGTAGGATTAACTGCCTACTGCGCAACTGCGCGACGTCGTAGCATTAAGCTGCTTATAACACCAAGTGGCGATACTGCCTACTGCGCAACCTGGTAGGATTAAGCTGCTTATAAGTGGCGATACTGCCTACTGCGCAACCTGGTAGGATTAAGCTGCTTATAACACCAAGCTGCTTATAACACCAAGTGGCGATACTGCCTACTGCGCAATCTGGTAGGTTTAAGCTGCTTATAACACCAAGTGGCGATACTGCCTACTGCGCAACCTGGTAGGATTAAGCTGCTTATAACACCAAGTGGCGAACTGCCACCTGGTAGGATTAAGCTGCAAGTGGCGATACTGATAGCTGCTTATAACACCAAGTGGCGATACTGCCTACTGCGCGACCTCGTAGGATTAAGCTGCTTATAACACCAAGTGGCGATACTGCCTACTGCGCGACCTGGTAGGATTAAGCTGCTTATAACACCAAGTGGCGATACTGCCTACTGCGCGACCTGGTAGGATTAAGCTGCTTATAACACCAAGTGGCGATACTGCCTACTTATAACACCAAGTGGCGATACTGCGTAACCTGGTAGGATTAAGCTGCTTATAACACCAAGTGGCGATACTGCCTACTGCGCAACCTGGTAGGATTAAGCTGCTTATAACACCAAGTGGCGATACTGCCTACTGCGCAACCTGGTAGGATTAAGCTGCTTTTAACACCAAGTGGCGATACTGCCTACTGCGCAACCTGGTAGGATTAAGCTGCTTATAACACCAAGTGGCGATACTGCCTACTGCGCAACCTGGTAGGATTAAGCTGCTTATAACACCAAGTGGCGATACTGCCTACTGCGCAACCTGGTAGGATTAAGCTGCTTATAACACCAAGTGGCGATACTGCCTACTGCGCAACGTGGTAGGATTAAGCTGCTTATAACACCAAGTGGCGCTACTGCCTACGCAACCTGGTAGGAGCTGCTTAAGCTGCTTATAACACCAAGTGGCGATATTGCCTACTGCGCAACCTGGTAGGATTACTGCTTATAACACCAAGTGCGATACTGCCTACTGCGGATTAAGCTGCTTATAACACCAAGTGGCGATACTGCCTACTGCGCAACCTGGTAGGATTAAGCTGCTTATAACACCAAGTGGCGATACTGCCTACTGCGCAACCTGGTAGGATTAAGCTGCTTATAACACCAAGTGGTGATACTGCCTACTGCGCAACCTGGTAGGATTAAGCTGCTTATAACACCAAGTGGCGATACTGCCTACTGCGCAACCTGGTAGGATTAAGCTGCTTATAACACCAAGTGGCGAACTGCCTACTGCTCAACCTGGTAGGATTAAGCTGCTTATAACACCAAGTGGCGATACTGCCTACTGCGCGACCTGGTAGGATTAAGCTGCTTATAACACCAAGTGGCGATACTGCCTACTGCGCGACCTGGTAGGATTAAGCTGCTTATAACACCAAGTGGCGATACTGCGTAACCTGGTAGGATTAAGCTGCTTATAACACCAAGTGGCGATACTGCCTACTGCGCGACCTGGTAGGATTAAGCTGCTTATAACACTAAGTGGCGATACTGCCTACTGCGCGACCTGGTAGGATTAAGCTGCTTATAACACCAAGTGGCGATACTGCCTACTGCGCAACCTGGTAGGATTAAGCTGCTTATAACACCAAGTGGCGATACTGCCTACTGCGCAACCTGGTAGGATTAAGCTGCTTATAACACCAAGTGGCGATACTGCCTACTGCGCAACCTGGTAGGATTAAGCTGCTTATAACACCAAGTGGCGATACTGCCTACTGCGCAACTTCAGACGTGGCGAAAATAAGCTCTCATGACAAGCAGAAGAGAGGCGAAAACGGAAGAAGGAAAAAAAAACAACAATTAAAAAACAACTTAGAACTGTCCCTCAAGCGAGCATTGCCACAGTCAGTTATGACTGATGAGGAATATTACACTTCTGTGTTACTTCAATGTTTGTCATTATTTCCCTAATTCTATAACATATATCAAATCACTTTGATAAAGCGTATCACATTTTTGTAGGATATGTATCACATTTTTGTAGGATATGTATCACATTTTTGTAGGATATGTATCACACTCGCTACATTTGAACCATCACTTCTTTTTTTATTCTCCAGACCTAACGGTCTTTTATATTTGGAAATGCGCCCTAATATAACCGACTAGGTTGAACGGGACGCGCCTCGCAAAAACGAGGCAAAATTTTTTTTTTTTTTAAATGAATCTTTTTGTAAAAAATAGTCCTTACAGATAGTTCAGCTTCATTCTTCCAATCTCCATTTCTCGTTTTTCTTCTTAGGCGACATGGTCAAGATATATACACAAGAAGATAAACAGTGGAGAAAGAGAAAAATTGAATAATATTGCTCACTGATATGCATTTGTTTAATAATATGGTGGGAGAGAGTCAATGTAAACAACCTGAACACATTTTTCCAATATAACCAGTTTTGCACGTGCAGTAGCCATTTCTTTTGTTACAGCGGGCAGTGCACTGTTCAGGACAGCGTGATCTGCATCTTAGTCCATAAGTGCGATCTGGGCATGGTGCTATAAAGAATAGATATATGTTGTTAGTGAACAAGCAGAATAGATATAGGTTGTTAGTGAACAAGCAGAATACATAAACCGTAGCCGCTCAATCTGGCTTTTTTTCATCTGCATGAGACCCACAAATATGCAGGACAGTTTTTAGAATAGACAAAAATCTGGCTTTCCATATTATTGGGGAATAAAATGGTGTGTGAAACATAAGCTCTTAAAGATAAGTTGTTGTTGTTGTTGTTGTTGTTGTTGTTGTTTAACCAAGGCTGCTGAGCTTCTCGCTCTTTTGCAGCCAGTACCAAAGTGAGGCCTCCTTGGCATTATCCACACTGTAGATCTAAGCTTTTTTATAGTGTGCCATACCGCATGTGCCATACCGCATGTGCCATACTCCATGTGTCTTTTCTGCCATACCAAAACGTCTTCACTTGAAGTCATTAACTCCAGTTTCTCCAGCTTCGATTGCTTTTAAAGAACCAGCACATCTGATTACGACCTAGGAGGAAGAAATGCGTGGCTAACTGTTCATTCTCTACCATCCAAAGGGGCTATCTAAATATGCAGAGCTAAAATACTGGGCTCTGCCAAGGAATTGTTACGCTCTATACAAAGCCACTTCTCCGCTCCCCCTGCCTATCATAGTTCCATAGTGAGAACAAACAACGAACTTTTTTTTCAAACGGTTGAGAATTGGGCACGCAGGCTCGTCTGACATTCTGTCCTTCCTTTCTCTCATCTTCCGTGCTGAATACATTTATTCTCTCATACATTTGACATATCAATTTATAGGAATTAAAAGTTGTAAAAGTAAAATAACACAGCATACTCATATTTACATTATCTAATTATTACAATGAAATAAAATATGTTGAAGTGTACAACCTAATTATTACCACGAAATAAAATATGTTGAAATGTACAAACTAATTATTACCATAAAATAAAATATGTTGAAGTGTACAAACTAATTCTTACCATAAAATAAAATATGTTGAAATGTACAAACTAATTATTACCATGAAAAAAAAATATGTTGAAGTGTACAAACTAATCATTACCATGAAAAAAATATGTTGAAGTGTACACACTAATTATTACCACGAAATAAAATATGTTGAAATGTACAAACTAATTATTACCATGAAATGAAATATGTTGAAATGTACAAACTAATTATTACCATGAAATGAAATATGTTGAAATGTACAAACTAATTATTATCATGAAATGAAATATGTTGAAGTGTACAAACTAATTATCACCATGAAATAAAATATGTTGAAGTGTACAAACTAATTTTTACCATGAAATAAAATATGTTGAAGTGTACAAACTAATTATTACCATGAAATAAAATATGTTGAAGTGTACAAACTAATTATTACCATGCAATAAAATATGTTGAAGTGTACAACTTAATTATTACCATGAAATAAAATATGTTGAAGTGTACAAACTAATTATTACCATGAAAAAGAATATGTTGAAGTGTACAAACTAATTATTACCATGAAATAGAATATGTTGAAGTGTACAAACTAATTATTACCATGAAATAAAATATGTTGAAGTGTACAAACTAATTATTACCATGAAATAAAATATGTTGAAGTGTACAAACTAATTATTACCCTGAAATAAAATATGTTGAAGTATACAAACTAATTATTACCATGAAATAAAATATGTTGAAGTGTATAAACTAATTATTACCATGAAATAAAATATGTTGAAGTGTACACACTAATTATTACGATGAAATAAAATATGTTGAAGTGCACAAACTAATTATTACCATGAAATAAAATATGTTGAAGTGTACAAACTAATTATTACCATGAAATAAAATATGTTGAAGTGTACAAACTAATTATTACCTTGAAATAAAATATGTTGAAGTGTACAAACTAATTATTACCATGAAATAAAATATGTTTAAAGGTACAAACTAACTATTACCATGAAATAAAATATGTTTAAAGGTACAAACTAATTATTACCATGAAATAAAATATGTTGAAGTGTACAAACTAATTATTACCATGAAATAAAATATGTTGAAGTGTACAAACTAGTTATTACCATGAAATAAAATATGTTAAAAGGTACAAACTAACTATTACCATGAAATAAAATCTAGGAAATGTTTGACTTTGGCATCTGGCAAACTTTCCATGCCGTTTGATCAATCAGCGCTTGTACGTGTGAGTTCCAACTTAGATGCTAGTCGATAACTAGTTTTATGTTCATTTACATTTTCAATTACGGAGATATCAATGTAGATCTGAAGTGTTGTTTTTCTATAATTTTATCATTTCTGTCTAGTTGATATTAACATTAATTTTTTTTCCTGATGATAATTAGCATACGATTTCCGTTGCTCCACTTAATCAGATTATCTGTATCTTCTTTTAGCTAAAGTTCGAGTGTGTTGCAACTTTTATCACTCGTGGAAACAGTACAGTCGTCTGCAAATAGGTCACAGGATGTGTGCTTGATGTGTAGTAAAAAGGTTAAGGAACCCGTTACACGCCCATTGAGGCATATTGGGAATATGGTGTTAGGCCCATATTATCTTGACCGTCGGCACACTAGGGGTGATGTGGTCGGCATCACGCCGGCCGCCATAACCTTCCCAGAGTTGCTCTGGTACCCATTTGGGGCTGAGTCGACCCAGGAGCCGTTTGTGGCCTAAAAAATTCCCACCTCATCTGGGGATCGAACCATAGACCACTGCGCTAAGAAGCCAGTGCACTAACCACTATGCTACCACGGCTCCCTTAATGTGTAGTGGAAGGTCATTAATGTATATGGCAAAAAGTAGAGGACCAAGAATAGAGCCCTGAGGAACGCCGGTATTTATTACGGTTGGGTTTGAACAAGAGTTATTGTAAGAAACTACATGCTTTATGTCTGACAGGAATGATTAAATTATCGTCACTAGTTGAAGGTTTACTTTTGATGTTTCTTGTGTTTTAATTAAAGTACCTGGCAGCACGGTGTATTTATCCTTTGAATGACTGTTTTTCATGAGATAAAGTTACATCTGTTTATGTGGCTGAAGCTTTAGGATATGCGATATATTCTACGGCCAGAATATGCTGAGAAATTGGATTACCTCTTACTGTGCCTCTCTGTTGAAAGTCGCATGCTGCGGAAGCAAAAGTGGATATATCCGTGTGAAAGTTTGGTCTAGAGTTAATAGTAGTTGTTATTATTGGTTACAATATTATATTAAGGGTATCTGATGTGAGGTCAGCTATGCAAGTCCCTGAGGTTTATTAAATACAAATAAGTTTACAGGGTACTTGTCTGCTTCCACCACGACCTCACCCGATTATATATCTTCCCCTACTGAAGTGTATTGGTGTGTGTAGGTTGTCTAGCAAGTGTCTAGGGTATATGCAATGTGATGAAGTATATGAACAGGACAACAACTACACCTATTACTAATAAACAATGATTAACCAAGTCACTGGGTAAAGTTTGGAATGTAACTTATTTTTTTATAATTTATTTTCCTGTATCTAGTTATTTTTCTGACACAGGAATAATCAACTCAACATGATAATGAAATTATTTACAACCAATTATTTTACAACTGTCATTGAGTCGGTGTTAGCCCACAATTATTTATATGTCTCAAACTGGGAAAATGTCAAGTATCTCTTGCTCCTAGAAAAGGGTACAAGTTTATTGAACATTTTTGTTCCTCACTGTCTGATACACTATATTTTGTGAAAACTGAGAGAGTGGAGTGTTTGTGATATCAATTTCCCAGACAAGTCTTATCTGAGGTCTCTGGAACCAGGCTGGTTGAAGTATGTATAAAACACCAGCATCCACTGCCAAGACACGATTCTGCTTCTATAGGTAAATCACTGTGTAGGCACTCAGTAGTTAGGCCTCACTGCAGTACTTAGGGACAGGTGTTAGATCACCTGGGCTCACTTTCACTCGTAGATGAAACTCTGGAACAATACAAATGTGTCCCACTCAGCATCTAATAATCTCTCTCTTTCATTATTCTAACATGGCAATATCATCAGACATCAGTATGGTAACTAAACAATTAGTTAACGTTCTCAATTTGGTTGGTACCCCTTCTGGATAAATAACTTTCAAACCCCGTTTGACATTTTCCTTGATAAAGGAAACATCTTACATTAATACTATCAAGTCATGTACAATCACGGTGACTTGCTGAAGAAGACGGCCAGTGATCTTCCTGGTCTTATGTCATAACACAACTTTTTCTTTTCATCATAAATATTTAATTTTCTTTTCTCCCCATATGGCCGAAAGCCTGTCTGGCTTTTCTATACCAGGTTAATACAGTTCCTAACAACGCTGTGAAACAACACAGAGTGATGTTGCATTCCCTCCAGATAAATGTTTCTCCTTTAAGGTTCATACAAATTCAATAATGCATACATAATAATGATAAAAATGACAATATAAATGTTAATATAAAGGTTTCAATTCTTACCGCATCAAAGAAATCTACACACTAAACAGTTGAATATTGCGGTATATGGTAACAAATCCAGATCGCTGCTTGTGCAGAATTAGCAACCAAGACAGTACTCTTGCCTTGTCTATAACAACTTCTTTAGTGTATCAATTTTAGTTAACAAGTGGCCCCGAATACCAACTACTAATTGGTTTTATACAACCGTTTGTCTATTATACTACAGCCAATCAGAGACTGTTTAGTGAATAGCGTTCCTTTTCAAAAAAAAAAAAAACTGACCTCAAAAATTCAAAAATAAGGACTCCTTCCCTCCTATTCAAATATGTAAACGCGAACCGTGACACTCCTTCCGATACTCCGACTCATCCCCTATTTAGTATTACACATTCAAAAAAATCGGACGTTAACCTTAATTTTTTCCTTTTATTTTCAAACTACCTTATGTAGAACGAACACTACGCTTCGTCGCAAAGATTTAACAACTTGCGTGTGTGTGTGTGTATCGTCTGCCAAGTCCAGAATATATGTCCAGAACGCGTGTCGAGAAAACGGGGTCTTTCAAACGCTGCAAAGTGTATAATGTTAAACCGCGGCAAATCGTTTAGGCCTTACTTCGGTATACAAATTTGAGGGCGGGCATATGGGAGGAAGCCAGTCAGACACAAACGGGCTGGGTCTATATATATATGCATTTGGGAGTACAATTCTATGGAATTTAGCGTTTGTTCTCACAGATTTTACTACAATAGTGTTTGGTACACATTGCGTGAAAAGCCTCGTATTGAAAAGTATTGTGGAATAGTACAGTTGCATTGGCCCCTCTTTTAAGCTTAGTGTGTAATGCTAAGTTCTCGACACGTTTCACCACACGGGGAATCCTTTGAAGTGTATAGATGCTTTCAAGAGTCAGTGATTGTGTAAGTAGCCTCACAGACAGAGGTTCACTTTCACATTTGTATACCGTAGCATTGTGCGTTGCTGGTGGTCATGTAAGGGTGACTCCAGCCATGCCTTCATGAATGGACTGTTACGGAAACGTATTCGTATATATTCGATCTTTTGTCACCTAGAGTTTGGGATGCAGCAAAGTACATTTTCATAATCAATTATTGAATTCTATCTAGTGTATCGTTATCTTTTACTTAAGGTGTATGCTTCTGCACTTCAATTTCTGCAAAACTGTGTATGCTTTTCAGCATTTTTTACGCCATAGCTGATGTTTTAAGTATTCAAACACTGGACTAAGGTAGACAATTCATACAAATTGGCTGACACGCTTAATGATTTTCCATCCTTCAATAGGAATCCAAAACTGTTCCGTGTTGCTGCATCCACAGTTGTTTTGTGCCATTCTACACTGCTAGAATGTATTCACGTTGCTTCTGCCGTTCACATGGATCTACATTAGGCATTATTCGGTCTTTTATCAAACATTGCTAGGCAGTAGATATTATTTGGTTCAAACGCTCACAAATAAGCACGCCGAATTACTATCTTGTTTGAATAATGTAAACAATTGGTTTACTTCCACTTCCTAGTCATCTAAAAATTATAACTGTGGCAAAACGAAAAAAAAAACTTGGTTCAAATGTATTATCCATAAAAATTGGACTCCCGTCTTAACGCCAAAATAAATCGGCCCTTAAAACTAGTCGTTCGTCCTTTAAGAGTCAAACTAGTCTATTGACACAGGAAATCAGACCTGTAATATAAAAATCCAGCCTTGGAAGATATCATACCAGACAGCTCGTTACAGGACCACTATATCTTGAAGTTTGCATATCAGTTAATGATAACCTGACACCAGCTGTAGAACGTGGCCGGGCAGGGTAGTGGGGGTTGCTGTTTAACTCGAGAGTATTAGATTTTGATTACTAGCTAGCCTGCTAGAGGTGATGATTTCTCTCTACAGACTTACAGGAATTTACCAGGTTCGGGGACAATCCTCTATGATGTTTTATTTTTAGAGCATATGGTTATTATTTGTGTTGCACCTGCAACGATTAGCTTTGGCATGATCCTTTAATAATTGGTATGATGGCTAACTGCAAACATATGATTCGTCAACAGCATTTGTGTTCAATGAAACAAATGTTTATTCAATTTCCAACAAGAACTGGGTTAAGTCAAATGGTAACCACACCAAATTTGCATAATAGCATGTTGACATTTAATAAACAAGCATAAAAAGTCAATGCATTATTTTAATGATGCAATATTCCTTATTGCATCTCGTAATCTTTTCAAGTTGCTAAAACATGGCGTGGCTCCTCTATCCTTCT